>MU856006.1:0-14605 GCA_033296695.1 Staphylotrichum tortipilum
CGCCCACCCCCTTCTCCCCATCTTCCCCCCTCCGAAGGGTACACTACAAAATCGCTTGGGGTGGACTCCGCAGTCTGGCCGACCGTTCCCCCGGGTTTCCCAGCTGCTGCTGCTGCCACTGTCACTATCACTACTACTCTTACAACTACTACTGCTGTCCACCGCCCAAAGGACACACATCCCGGTGAAAGCTCTCACTCGCGCCCGTGGATCCGTTGAGGTTTTGAATTTTGGTGGCCGCCATTTCCAGGAACATCCCGGTCACAAGCAGGTTTTTTCCTCGGCCGGTTGCCCTTTGGGTTGAACACTGAGCATCTTAGCAGGCTTGCTATTTGGGAACCTTTTTTTTTCTTGCCTCTTTTTTCTTCGTCGTTTCCTTTATCTCGATTTTCTGCTTTTTTCGGCTGGCCATTTCCCAAAGACGGACCCAGAGGATTGTGCAGTGATCGAGCCCGCGCGCACCCGGAGACCAGTTTGGAGAACCTACCAAGCAAGCCACGGAAGCCCAGCCACAGGAAAGGAGACTCTCAAACAGTGAGAGAGAAACAAGGACTGCGCTGCCCGCGCAAGTGAGAGAGAGTGAGGCTCATTGAGCAGCGGCGGGAAAACACACAATACCATGGCGGACTTTGCCTACCGCCCATCCGCTCCCATGGCCAGCGAGCGGTGGCTTGCTTCACGCAGGTGTGGACAGAACCTCCGATCCATCCGGCAGCAGCGGAGGAGCACAAAGCAGCTAACGGCCCGACCAAGCCCGATCTACAATAACCCCTTCTATAGCGCGAGGTTTGAGACGGGAAGCACCCCGTCTCTCTCGCAGAGGTAAGAACGAACAGAACCAAACACCTCTCTCTCTTGCTGGTGGACAAAAGGAAGAATAACACCCCGATCAAAAAAGCCTGTCATACACACCACAAGGTCCTGCTGCGTCAACACATGATCTGCCCTCCAACAACTTTGCGCCGCCAGGAGGCAGCGGCAGCGGCCTCGGCCCGCTCAGACACACCCCCGTCGACCCCTCCTCCTTCTCGCCCACGCGGGCGTCGAATCCCCGGCTGAGCCAGGTCCCGCCGTACCACGCGACGGCCAGCCCGGCGCCGCCGGGACAGGTTGCCTTTCCCCTCCCGGGCTCGTGGAGCTGGGACCAGCACGCGCCGCGTCACCCGGGAAACCATCAGGGGCTGGGGGGTGGCCAGGGGCCTGGTCAGGGGGGCTTGTACCAGGGCGGCTACTCGCCGTCAGACTCGATGGACGACCTCGCCTCGCCCAGCCTGTCGGACTACTCGCTCGAGAACGCCATCGGTGGGCCGGGAGGGCCGGGCGTATTAGGCCAGCCGCCGCCGGGCAGCAGCAGCGGCAGCACCAAGCCCCGTCTAAGCAGCGCGGGCCCCGGCTCCAAAACAACCCGCGCGCAGCGCCGCCCCTCCAACCGCGACGAGTTCGACGGCCCCCACCAGTTCCTCAAACGGCCCCCCGCCGAACTCATCGCGCTGCAAGAGCGCGACCTGCCGCGCCTGCCCACGCACCTCCTCGTGCAGGAACAGGACAGCGTGCTCAACCAGGTCAACGACCGCCTCTCACAATGCGCCTTCGATTTCGTCGCCAAGTACCAGTTCCCCATCCCGCTGACGCAGGACATGCGCCCCGTGGAACGCCCGCGCGACCGCGAGTGGACCGAGTGGGTGTACCTGCTGAAGCGCCTAGCGACGAAGCGGAGGATTCCTGCCAGGGTGCTGTATAACGGGCAGATTAAGCAGTTTGTCACGGTGCTGGAGAACTCACTCGAGATGCGCCACGCCGCGAAGCACCAGAGCCGCCCGCTCAAGGATGACAGGAATATTCTGCAGCTGGTGTCGGCGGGGATTCAGGTGGCGAAGATTTTGAAGGATGCGCAGGCGATGGTGGGTTTTTTTGCTTTCTCCCCTCCGCTCTCTTGCGCGTGAAAAGAAGAAGAGACTGACTTGCTGGCGACAGGACTACCTAGACAGACTCTACGTTTCCACTGAGCAGCGGATCCGCGAGCGCGTGGCGGCGGTGGCTGCTTCGGCCGCCGCGGCCAACGGCGTCGCGAGGTTCCGCTGATATGACGGCATTCTCCTGAGGGAGGACTAGCCGATAACGTTTTTGTGCCGGTTTCTTTTTTTTTTGTTGTACCGTTGTCTTGACGGTGGGACAATCCATGTTTTTCGGTTTGTTTTATTTTGTTGCTCCTGGGTTTGGGTTGCGGGATGGATGGATGGACATGGGATGGGATGGGAGGATGGGTTTAGAGATGGCATTTTGTCTGGTTGGGAGAACGATGGCGATGCCGAGTGTGGGCTGGTCTGGTGTGTTCATTTGGGTCTGTTAATGTTTTGTCTGTCTGTCTGTCTGTCTGTCTGTCTGTTGGAGGATACATGCACACACACACACACACACACACACATGGGTTTGGGCTGGCTGGTTTTGTGTTGATCCCCGAGTTCGATATCCCCCTTTTCTTGTTATGCTTGCTTGCTATGTTGGGTTTGTTTTGTCTTCGGGCATCTGATGAGGGGAGTTTGCAAGGCGGTTTGATGATCATCCGGAGGCTGTCTGTCTGTTTTTCCCTCTGTTAGCCTGCCTGCCTGTCTGTTTGCTGTTATGAGAACTAGAGCGGCGGTGGTGTGGCAAAGAATGCTATGCTGTGTCCTGTTCCAGTTGCTGTGTCTCGGTCGAGTTTCGCGGTTGTCGTTGGGTCCTGTCCTGTCTGCAGCCAGGTATGCATCGTAGAATCGGTACCACTCGACTGCGCGCAATCTCTTCGAATGTCTGGCTGCTCCTGCTGTGTACCATGTGCTTGTGGGTGTACATATTTTTGCTGATTTCTCAGCGGGAGTCCAACACAGGGCTCAGCTTGTCTCCCTGGCCACAACACACGCGGGGTTGTGCGACAGACTGACGACGACAAAGACCTCAAACTCCCGATTGGCAGGGGATGACATGGGCAATATATTCTGGGCCTCGGTGTGCCATCGGGCGACTGCGTCCACTGTGCCACAAGAACAGTCCCTCCCCAAACCCGGCAGTGTGGCGTCGGTGTTCGAAAACGGTCTAGCGTTCGCCGAGGCGGCCCTTGACTGACCCTGTCTGCGCCCCCTGTCCTCACTGAACTCTCCCAGTGTCCCACGTTCTGCCCTGCGCTCTTCGATTCGGTCGCTCGTTCGAGTTTAGCCCCTGCTTCGGAGAGGCTGAGCATGGGCGATCGCCTGTCTTAAGAAGGTCAACCTCGCCCCGCCGACGTGATGCCGGCATTCTGCTGTCTGCTTCTGTTTCGGTGATATTTGGTTTATTTTATTTTGGATCGCGCATGTTGTGAGTTTGCGAAACAGCCCGTGTCATTCGAGTCCGCTCACAGCGACGACACACAATCCTGCCAGAGCGCACCCCTCGGGACCCCCGCGCGAACAACCGCCAGTGCCGGTAGGGCTGAGGACCCGTACTTTGGTTAGACAACACAGACTCGAGGAGGACGAAACGCAAACGAAATCAGAGCACAGTAAAACACCAAAGCAAGTGGTAGCAGTGCGGTAGCACTTTGGTTGCACCCCCCCCCCCCTTTCGGGGCCACCACCAGGAGCAGGACGGACTGGATTGAGGACGAGAACCCCTCACCACAAACCACCATGGCCTCAGCATCCGTCTCGGCCGGCGCCTCGCCACTGTCGGGCTTCGAGTTCGAATTCCCCCAGCACCCCGACTCGGCCAGCGACCCCGATGACGCCTTCTGGACCGCCATCAGCAACCCCAGCTCCGGCTCGCTAGGCCCCTTCCTCTCGAGCCCGAGCCACAGCCTGGGCAGCTCGTGGGCCGTCTTGGGCAACGGCCAGCTCGTCGAGCTGGAGCCCTCGCCCGCTGCCCTGCCCTCGCCCCTTGACGGGAGCTACGACCAGCAGAGCCCCTACTCAGGCGCCTCGTTCGCTGAGCAGGCCGCCAGCACCACTGCCCTGAGCGCCCCAACCGACTTGCCCGACGTCAGCTTCCTCTCTCAGGGCCTGACCCAGCAGGACGGGCTAGAGTTTTTGGCGCCGGGGGAATTTGTGTTCGACCAGTCCTTCAATGGTGAGGATGTCTGGGTGGATTTGGCGTGCCTCGAATCTGCCGTGCTGACCCTTGTTGCAGAGTTGGACCCCGTGTTCAACCATTTCTCGTCGGCAAGCATCCTGGAGGAACAACAGCCGTCTCAGAGGAGCAGCATCGACATCCCGCAGCCGATGCAGTCGGCCGTCGACGTGCCGCCATGGGAGCCCGTCAATCTCCGGACTAACAACAATATTAATACCAACATCAACACAAACCCCCGCCCCGCCGGCGAAGCCTCGCCCATCTTCATCATCGAAGATCCCAGCTTCATCTCGCCCTCCCCCTCCCACGAGTACTCGCCCTCTCTCCAGTCCGCCTCAGTCAGCCCGCCCGCGTCTGGGAGCCCGCACTCCCCCGTCCACATCAAGCGCGAATCCGGCTTGCCAGAACCCAGCAAGCCCCTGTCCGCATCCGCAACGACCGCCCCCAAGGCCATCCCCAGCCGCAAGCTCGCCTCCTCCTCCCGCGTCCAAAAACGCAAGTCCGCCGCGCCCGCCACAACAACAACCTCCAGCGCGAACCACTCTCCCTCCTCGTCAACCGCCTCCTCCACCGCCTCCAAGTTCCTCATCGTCACCCCCTCCTCCATCACCCTCTCCGCCTCGGCGTCCGCGAGCCTCAACCCCTTCGAGTGCTTCGACGCCCTCTCGCGCGGCCCCACCCAGCGCGGCCGCAAGGGCCCCCTCGCCACCGACACCAAGCAGTCGGCCCTCGTCGTCCGCCGCATGGGCGCCTGCTTCAGCTGCCACGCCCGCAAGGTCCGCTGCGACAAGGAGCGGCCGTGCCGCAGCTGCACGCGCCTGGCCTGCTCCGTCCCGCAGGTCGTGTGCTGGCAGTTCAGCGACTTTACGCCCGTGCTGTTCCCGGCGTTTATCAGGACGCACCTGCGCAGGGAGGAGGTGGTCAAGTTTGTGGAGGGGAACGTGGCGAGCTTCACGGTGGACGGCGGCGTGGAGCGGCCGTGTACGGTGCAGCTCATCTCGGGCGTCGGGTTTGGGCCCCGCGCGGTGCTGGAGATCAAGGCCAAATTCTTCACCGCGCGCACGCCCGACGTGCTGCAGCAGTGGCATGTGATTGTCGGGCAGAACGGGATGGACCTCTTCTCGCGGGGCGCAGCGCCGATCGGGCTGGACACTGGCGACAACAACAACGAGGGCAGGGACCCGGGCAGCGGGGGGCAGAAAGCCGAGCTCAAGAAGCGCGTGCGCGAGTACGTCCAGGCGATCGTCGACGAGCCGCGGTTCGCGGAGCTGGTCACCCCGCCGCCGCAACACACGGAGCTCCCGCGCAAGGTGCTGCGCATCGTGCACGACTACGCCAACCGCGCCGACGCGCCCATGGTCCGCCGCGCCCTGTCCATCTACGCCATGCACTTCGTCATGACCCGCCACCTGTGCATGACGGCCCGCAACATCAGCGACCTGCAGTCGACGGGGCTCGTCCCCCAGGGCGTCCCCTGGGTGACCCCCCGCGTGCTGAACCGGCAGATCAAGGCCGTCGTCGACGAGATGCTCTGCCGCGAGATGCAGCTGCTGTTCGAGAACTTCTCCAAGTCCCTCAAGCCGAAGCTCCGGCGGGAATGGGCGCCCTGCCTGGCGTCCTTCCTTGTGCTGTGCCTGTTTATGGAATCCGTAGAGGTCGCGGCCGACACGTTTGTGGTCTCGGACAACGAGATCAATCTGCGCCACCACTATGCGCCGGCGTGGAAACGCGCGTTCGTGCTCGACATCAACGCCCAGATCGAGAACATGCCCTTTAAGCAGTTCGCGTTCCAGTTCCACCAGATCTACCAGACGCATTCGCGCGACGCGGCCGCGAGGAGCTTCAACCCGCTCGTGGATGATGCGTGCTTTGAGCTGGGGGAGCTGGACCGCGAGGCCGGGGAGATGGTGAGGAAGCTGAGGGGGTTTATTGACGATGATTGTGGGTTTGCTTCCACTTCTCTGGTTGATTTTGTAGATGCTAACGAGAGATCTGCAGGGTCTGAGCTCGACTACTTGACCGCCGACCCCATCCTGCCCAACACCGAGGACCACCCGTACCCGCGGAACCTGGCGTACAGCTACACCGGCCGCCTCCTCGCCAAGTTCCTGCTCTCGTTTACGGATGAGAAGTACATCTTTGACAGCAAGACGTGAGAGTCCTCGAGGGTTGGATATTTTCTGGATATTTTCTTCTTTTCTTTTTGGGATTCATGGGTTCGGTTTGGGGTGATTCGGTCTGGCGGGCAAGATGGATGAACAGATGGATGAATGCATGTATCGATATCCAGGGAACGGGATTTTCATGGGAACGGGTGACGGCAACGACGAGATTTACAAAGATGTTTGAACGATATATATATAGTTATAGAACCAGATGCGCCCAGCAGCATCAGTGTGCACCCACCACAGAGACCCTCACGATCAGCTAAACACTAAAATGTTTGTCCGTTTTAGTCCCGCTACCGCACGAGGAGTATCCTCGGCAGCAGGGTGGATTGGACTGGCTGTCTAGGCCGTTGGCTTCTTCTCCCACTGCGAACGATATTATCAAGTTAACCTATTGCGCACGGAGAGTAGCACAGAGGCAGGCAAATTGTGGGTTGTGTCGCTGAGTTTGTGCGTGTCCTTCCCGTCAGGATGGGGGCGGCAAAATAACGATCCAGAACCTCGAGGGAGTTTGCCCACTCCATCATCCAAGGCATCGATCGGCCACCTCCAGCCGGGAGGGGAAAAGAAACACTCAGTGTTGTGTGGCACACGCGCTGTGCTCCACTGGTTGGGGGAACGGAGGACGGCACGGCGGCGGCATTGGCGTTGCTCAGGCAAAAGCGTGCCGATCCGCTGCGCCGTGCTGGTCCTCGGCGTCGCCAACTTGGGAGGAGTTTGCGGGTGTGTGTTTGGAGGTTTGTTGAGGAGGAAATGGCTGGCCTCGAGTTTTTTTTTAAAGGGAGCAGAGTGGGTCCGGCCAGCGAAGCTTGTGTGGTCCGTGCTGAGCTGGTGCTGCTGCCGGCCCGACACAACGCCGGCCAGGCTCTCATCTTGGGTTCGGGGGCAGGGGCAGTGAAACTTTTTTCTCTTCTTTCTTTTCTCTCCATACACTTTTTATGCACGATTAATCAACCGGTTTTGACACCTTTCTCCACTCGGCGTCGGTCAAATTACGTGCTAGAGGAAACCATCGGGTCTGCCTCGCCAAAAAGACTTTGTCTTTTTTTTCTCACGGAACCAGGATTCGCAACCACCTCGATGGCTCGGATCCTGGGGCGGAGGGGTTCTCGACATTCCTTCTCACCTTCCATAAAGGGCATGATATGATGATGCAGGGGGGATGCGCGCGTGCGGCGGCGGGGTGTCTCCCCCCTCGTCGGATCTTCCCGACACGGCTGGCGCATCGATCGAGAGATGAGGTGCAGCATCGTACGGCTATCTACAGCTGGTGCGATCTCTGCGGCGTGTCCGACGTGCCGGATGGGCTGATTGGCCTGCCTGTGTGCCGCGAGGGGGTCGCACCTGGGCAAGGTGACAAGATCTGGCGGGTCTCTGGTGATCTGGGACAGGATGGTGATCTGGGACAGGGGGCGCATGTGAGCCACGGTATGGGGGCCCAACGGAAGGATCTCTCTCCCTCCCTGCCCTCCCCCCTCGTGCCACCAGACCTGATATATGCGCTCCCCGTCAAGCCGCTTTCGGCGCCACGCAGCGGCGGCCTGCATTCGGGATGGCAAACGATCCGGCCCGATCGGAGCCGTCAGATTGATCCAGGCCCGACGGCCCAGTCAGAGGGGCGGACGACGTGACTCACGGGTTGAGCTTAGAGTGCGCCAGCTGGCTCTGTGGCTCCTGGAAAAAGCGCTTGGAGATCTGACGACGTGGGTGAGATCTGGCACCCGCCGCATTGCGCTATATCGGGACGCGTCGTGGTTCACGGGCTCGGCTTGTCAGAGGGCCAGGCGTCTGCTTTGGGTTGAAGCTGCAGGCTCGGTCACCTCTTCCTGTGTCGATACCGGTCGATCGTGGGTCTCGAGCCGGTCTGGTGCGCTGGTGCAAGCGGTTTCATGATCCCCAGACGGGTGTCCTCCCAGCTGTGCAAGGTCCGTCTTGATCTGGTTCGCAAGATGTGGTTGCAACTGCCCTCGGCTGCCGGTTCTGTTTGTGATTGGGAAGATCCAGGTAAGAATC
Source organism: Staphylotrichum tortipilum (assembly GCA_033296695.1). Taxonomy (NCBI): domain Eukaryota; kingdom Fungi; phylum Ascomycota; class Sordariomycetes; order Sordariales; family Chaetomiaceae; genus Staphylotrichum; species Staphylotrichum tortipilum. The sequence goes on from MU856006.1 coordinate 8,265, forward strand.
AGCCTGGTAAGGCACATTGGCTGTGAGACTTTGGCCCATAGGGCCGGCTTTTTGCAAACAGATCGCTGTCAACTTTGAGAGGGGGGTGCCGATATGGGCTCGGCATCATTGTTTGACGGCTGGCTCATCGAGCTCAGAGGCACAATCTGAGTGGACCGCATGTATTCTAGTCCATCCTGTCTCAGGTCAGGTCAAGAAGATAGACATATAAAGTGAACTTGCTGGAAGCAGGACCTGCAGTGAAAACACCCAAACACACCCAAACAACTATCTAAACCACAGCAGCAACTCTAGCGCAACGCATCCAAAGCTTCATCACTTATTACACACAACGCCATTTCCTCGCGAAAGCTCCTCAAAAACCATGAAGTCAACAACATTCCACATCGGGCCAACGCCCAGTCTCGATCCTGCCCCAACCACGCCACCTCCGGCAAACCCAGCCGACCCTGAGGGTGCTCCCTTTGACCCAGGCAAGTCCAGTTCCAGTCAACCACTGCTGGTGAGATGATGACAGGCTCTTCTGGCATCAGACGTCCGTCGACGGTTCATCGTCCGCTCGAGTTACCAACTAACAAGGCTACATGCAGGCTATGGCTATTGATGAGTGGATGTGTGGGGGATGGTCGGGAGTCTTGAGATGCTGGGGGGGTGACAGGGAGGAAGACGGCTCGCGGATACTTCTAGGGGGGCGGCGGGTTTTCTTAGACAATAACTTATATGTTTTTATGAACCAGCCTTGGGGGATTGCTGGTCTGAGATCGGGAGGGATGAAAAACGAAATAGATTGACCGAGGAAGGGAGTGCTTACCTTGGAGGCAAGGGCAACGGCTTGGTATGAATGGAAGGAAAGGATGGGGTTGGATATGTGTTTCGTTGGTTGCGATGATATTCCTTGTTGGAAGATCTACCTGGTAAATGCGCAGAGAGCTTGATACAGTCCAGACAGGATTGTGATGATGTTTTATCTGACGAACCCTTTTCTCTCAGAATAAGCACTGAGACAGTCCCCGACCCATCCATCGCGCTGCAAAGACGCCCAAGACCAGCCAGTGCGAGGTGTATCCATCAAGTTTGCCATGGTCCAAGGCTCCAGCTCCTGTGGCAGGATGACTGTCGATCTGGGGATCCTCGCATGACCTGACTCGAGGTGATTGCTCGGGTTGGCGCCACTCGGATCCTTTGTTTTGGGTCAATGTGTACAGATGTACAATGACTCCTCCCCGGAGGAAATCAGGGCATCCGGCCTTTTGAAGATCCGGCACGGGGTGGGTGATGGGTATTGCGCATGGATGGGAGAGCCTGGAGGGGGGAGTAAACAGTCAATATCGCCAGCTGGCGGCAAGTGCCACCGCCTGCAGCGCTGCAACGCTGGTGTGCCATTTATGGACTAGCGTTTTCATCCTGCCCCGCCATTTCCGCCCACAAACTTCCCAGGAACCCGCAAATTCGATCCTTGAACGCCCAATTCCGCAGCATCTCGACAACCACGCAATAAACCACACCTATAGAAGAAATTCTACTGGAAGACGGTCAAAATGTCCAAGATCACTGTCGGTATGTGATTTCTGGCCCCGACGACCCCCCAGGAGCCGAAACTGACGGATTTGCAGCCGGTGTGCGTGAGAACGTTGCTGCTCTCCTCGACTACAGCAACAACACCAAGAAGCGCAACTTCCTGGAGACCGTCGAGTGAGTAGCCCGGAAATCCGGCCAGGGAGACTTAAGAAACGGAAGCTGACGACCGCTAAGGCTCCAGATCGGCCTCAAGAACTATGACCCCCAGCGTGACAAGCGTACGTGGACACGACGAACGAGCTTCGGGCGAGACAGCGGAGGACTGACGGGACAACAGGTTTCTCTGGCACCGTCAAGCTGCCCTCTGTTCCCCGCCCGAACATGAGCATCTGCATTCTTGGTGACCAGCACGATATCGACCGTGCCAAGCACGGCGGTGTCGACGCCATGAGCGCCGACGACTTGAAGAAGCTCAACAAGAACAAGAAGCTCATCAAGAAGCTGGCTCGCAAGTACGATGCCTTCGTCGCCTCCGACACCCTGATCAAGCAGATCCCCCGTCTGCTGGGTCCCGGTCTGTCCAAGGGTACGTTTTTCTGGGCTACCGAGTTCTGTTCCCGTACCTTGTTCGGCCGGCGCTGACTGACTGCCTGCAGCCGGCAAGTTCCCCACCCCCGTCTCGCACTCCGACGACCTCAGCGGCAAGATCACCGAGGTCAAGTCGACGGTCAAGTTCCAGCTCAAGAAGGTTCTGTGCATGGGTGTCGCCGTCGGCAACGTCGGCATGACCAACGAGCAGCTGGTCGCCAACGTCATGTTGGCCATCAACTACCTGGTCTCGCTGCTGAAGAAGGGCTGGCAGAACGTTGGTAGCCTGACCATCAAGGCTACCATGTCGCCCCCCAAGCGCATCTACTAAGTGGTGTGAGAAAATGGGCCTGGGGGTCACTCGGCCTCGCAGGGCACCACGCGATGGAATAGTCGGGCGTGGCGGGCGCAGCCCCGCGCCAAGATAAATTAAATCAGTGTTGCTCTGTGAAACTTCTTCGGTATTGAGTGATGCTGCGAGGTGTGATGCGATGCCAGGAGAAGTCGACGCCGCCTGTCCCAGATATTCCCACAGCACTTTCTTCTGTGATGACGAAGTCCCAGTTCCAATCCTGCTGCACTGGTGGGAGAAATATGCAGCTGCACCCATTGTCGTCCTTAGAATCTTGATGTCAATCCCAAACCGGCGCTGTACAAGTGCCCCAGCCACTCTCCTGCCCTCCTGAATGGAAGTGAATGGCTCGTCCTGGAAGTCCGCCCATCTTGAAATCCGAAGAGCTCAGAGACACGGAAAAAAAATCGAGCTAACCCCGATCCCACCAGCGCCCCACCTTTTACTCTGGCCCCACCTGCGCGACCAGAGCATAAAAAACTTTTTGGCCCGCCGTTCTCTCCTCCTCTTTTTTTCCTTTTCTCATCTACATCAGCAGCATCGGGGATCGGGGACCGGTTGTCTACACCGCCATGTGAAGCGGCGCGGACCCCGTCCCCGGTGTTGTTGACAATGGCGGCTCCACACACGTGGCTTGCTGAGGGCTATTCGATCTCTCCATGGGTCTTCCTCCGTTCCCGGCCTCCAAAAGCAATGTTTTGGATCACCTCTTCCCTTACTTCTTGCCGCGAGCGTCGTCTTCGGTTCGGGGCGGTGGGGTGGTCACGACATCTTTCTCTGACTGATGATGATTTTTTACTCATGCTCGTCCTAGAGGGCGTGGGCGGTGTGTGTAATGGGGGGTTAGGCGTGTGGCGTGGTCGTAGAATTTTCGCTGGCGATGACTTGTGCGTTGGGGGGTTGAATTTTTGCTTGCTGTGTGTCTTCGAAGTTTGCGGGCGCGTTGTCGATGCTGTCCATTGCCTTCGCTCGCAATTGCGCGCTTCAAGCTTGTGCAGAGACTCGGTCTGGATTATTCTATGTCTATGAACCGTTGTTGCTTGCCAAACCAACGCCATGCTTTACATCCTGGACGACACCCACCACCCGTCGACCACGGCCGTTATCAGCCGGTTCGCAATGGCCGTCGGCGGCGGCAACCTCAGGGCGCCCTCGACATGGCTCGTGGGCGCCGGATCACCCAGGCTGCTGACCCCCTTGGCCAATGCCTCCCTAACCTCGTCCAGAGGAAACCACTTGGCGTCCTCGAGCTCTGCGTCATGCCCGAGGTAGATCTCCTCGCCGTCCGGCTGGGCCTGGCCGATGGCGCCGATCATCAGGCTCGCCGGGAACGGCCACGGCTGCGAGCTGTGCAGAATGACGCGCCCGACGCGCACGCCGCTCTCCTCCCAGACCTCGCGGCGGACAGCCTCCTCGATGGACTCGCCGGGCTCCTGGAAGCCGGCGAGGGTGCTGTACCAATCCTTGGGGAAGCGGCGATTGCGGCCGAGGAGGACCTTGCTGCCGTCGGCGCTGACGATGGCCATGATGACGGTCGGGTCGGTGCGCGGGAAACTGTGATTAGCGACGGTGCCGCGGGTCGCGCAGGGGCGGCGCTCGACGCCGGGGGCCTTGTCGGCGGGCGGGCACACGCGCTTCGTGCCAGCGTGCACCGAGAGCGTGGGCTGGCCGCACTGCGCGCAGAAGGGCGTCCGCGCGTTCCAGTCGACGAGGGCGCGCGCCTGGCCGTACATGGCGGCTGTCCTGGGTGTCAGCATGGTTCATAACCTCAGATCCGGATCTGGTCGGGACTCAGATCGGCAGGCAAGGTAAGGAAGTGGTTGACTCACCCTGCCCGGCATGCAAGCCCATATGCCTCGGCGAGTGATCATGAAACGCATACCCCCTCCCCTTCACGGCCTCGATCAGCCCCTCTGCGGCCGCCGTCCCCTTACCCCTGGGCGTGACATCCACCGCGAAATACGGCGGCCCCCGGAAGCCCTTATACTCAAACTCCCCCTCCCCCTCTCCCCTCTGCTCAACCTCCACCTCCCCCTTCTCATCCACCCCCAAAAACACCACAACAACCTGCTCCTCCCTTGAATCAAAACCCTCCACCATCTCCTCTTCGCTCTTCGCGAACGGATCGGCCCCCGCCAACGGCGCGACGTCGGCGTGGGTCGCGAAGGCGAGGCGCGACGAATCGGAGCCCTGGACAAGCGGGTGGAGGTTGTTGAGGAGCAGGAAGCGGGCGCGCGGGTGGGCGTAGGCCAAGCGCAGGAAGGCGGTGTCGGAGCGCAGGAAGGAGAGCCGGTTGAGAGGGCTGCCGGAGAAGTAGTTGGCGGTTTCGCGGCCGAATTTTTGGGTGAGATGGGAGGACTCCGAGGGGAGGATGGGGAGGTCGGGGTGAGGCATCTTGGGAGTTGTTTTCTGATGTGTGTTGTTGACGGCGGGTTGGGTTGAGTTGGGTTGAGTTGGGTTGGGGATGGGATGGGGTTGTTTGGATGGTGGTGGTGGGAGTGAAGAGTTCTTGGGGTGTGGGTTTTGGTAGTGAGGGTCGGGAGGTGATAGTGGTTTATATATCCCCAGCGTCTTTCTTTACTCCATCGACAAGAACGGCCTTCCCCGTTCAGTTCATGGCATGAATTCGGCCCAGGATGGTGGCATTTCGAGACTGGGCGGGGGCGGGGTCCACGACCGCGGCACCGGGCCCGGAGGTCCCAAATAGGGCGCCCACTAACTAGGTAGTTAGTTAGTTAGACTGACGGGTCCGTGTTGATTACGTAATCCAAATTCGTCCCGGCAGATCATGGGGCGTGGCTCCATTTTCGCCACCTCTGACAACTCCACGAACTCCACCCAACACTCGGCACCTGTCACGGAACCAAACCTCACCTCAGGCACGGTCTTGTCAGTGCACCAGGCCTCACCTCAGGCACGGTCTTGTCAGTGCACAGGACCGAGGTCCACCATCGTTTATGTAGCCAGTCCTCAGGTCCATAGTTTCTTCACCTTCATGGTGCAACAAGTATCATCACCATGCCCTAAGGTTGGCTCCGTGATAGCACCGCTTCATCAAACCGAAATGTCTCAAGACCTGAGGCGCACCGTCGCCAAATCGAACCTGCATAGGCGGGATTATCCACAGGATAAATAGGCGCCAGGAGCGTGGCAGGCCGCTATCGCATACAAGGCAATCAAGCCCGAGGTGCGATGCCCCGTCGTCCTTGGCGGCGACAGCATGTTCCAGACCCCCGAGGAGCTGCGCAATTTCCGCCAACTCTCACAGGTTCCGGCCGTCACAAAAACCATCAGATCCACGCTCCTCGACTTCCCCAACGGCAAAGCCCCGGAGCCCATCCACGATGACGACGTTGTCCAAGTCATGGACGTCAGTCAACGCGAGTTCATCGAGCTCAAGAAACGCACGCAAGGAACGACGATCCTTGTCTGGTTCGGCGGGAAATCGAGGTATGCCTGGGTGCCGCGGTCCGCCAACCCAGAGAGCAGGCCAGCGAGCAGCGCAGAAGCGCCGCCTGCGACGAAGGTCCCGCCTACGCAGACCCTCATCACGGAGAATGCCCCCAGCAACACCACCTCGGCCGACTCGCAGCAGCAGCACGCTCCCCCTCAACAACCCGCACAAGCATCAAGCGAGGTTGCCTCCTCACCCAAACTAGCAGATCTCGAGCCCGAGGCGACTAGTTCACCTGTTGTTGAGGATGGAGCACAACAATACCCCGTCGACGGAACAGACCCCTCAACTGGCGCAGCCGTCGCTGAAGCGGGAGGGGGAGGGGGGACGGCGCAGGAGAAGGTGGATAGAGAGGAGGGTGATGCTATGCTGGTGGGGGAGGACTCGACAACGGCGGCGGCTGCTGCGGAGATTGTGGCCTGGGATGCC
>MU856007.1:0-14565 GCA_033296695.1 Staphylotrichum tortipilum
TTTTCGGGGATTTTGCGGGGATTTGGAAAAGTGCTCGGATACTATTGACCCCCCATGTACCTAGGTTCATGAATGGTTCAGCAATCGCTGGCAGCTTGACTCCGTGCCCGCCACCAACAGAAACACCTACTCGTGCCCTTTGTGATTTCTCTAAAAGGTTGATATCAATTGCTCTCAAGTGGTGAATTCAGACAAAAATAAAACACGATGAATTTTAATCAACAGAAAACCAAGGCGAGTCCCGCGGATATTCACCCAACCCACCACCACCCATCTCGACTTCCGCTCTCGCCTCGCCTCACCCCTCCCTCACGACCTAAACCAGTGGAGCTGAGCTCTCGACCAGCCCATGCGGGGCTGACCCAAACCGCCCGACTTGGCAAGGCCGCCCCTGGCCTGGCTGACATGTGGTGGCACCCCGCACTCGCCTGCCCTGCCCTGCTCCCTGCCACTGCAGCCCAGGTGCAGGCGGGCACCATGTCAAGCAACATCTGGACTCCTGGGTGGGAGACTGTCGCATCAACTCCCTCCCACCCACACCACTGCAAAACTCTGCCTGCAAGCGTCACCTCCAGGCGTGACCACCACTCTGGCCGACTCGCCCGCCCATCTCTAACGACCCGCCCACGACCTGTTACGACATTTCCCGTTCTTTGGTTTCTTTTGTCTCGTCTGGGTTTTCGATTTCTTGTGCCCCAACGACTGTCCCCCCCCGCAGCAGCCTCTGGCGTCGCCTTGTCCGGTCTTGTTTTTGGAGGAACAGCCCAACACGCAACCAACACCACGCCCTCTCTCGTTCACTGCCCGCCCGTCGAATCTGCGACCTTCAACAACTCGCCTGTCGAACTCTTCGGACGGCTAGACGCCACCAATCCATCGACGTTTCGTTCCATCATACCATATCATCCCATCCGACCGACCTGATATCATCGAATTTCTGTCCACCCGCATCATCCTCAACATGGCCGACTCCTCTGCGCCCCGCCAGTATGTCCCGCTGACCTGTCACGGCCACTCGCGCCCCGTCCCCCACCTCAGCTTCTCTCCGCTCGAGAAGGAAGACGTCTACTACATGATCTCGGCGTGCAAAGGTTTGCCACGATTCCACCCCAAAGCGCTCGCTCCTCCGACCCTCTAGCTGACTGACAACGTGTGCCCGCAGATGGGAACCCAATGCTTCGCGATGGCCAGACGGGCGACTGGATCGGCACATTCCTCGGCCACAAGGGCGCCGTCTGGCAGGCACGACTGAGCCCCGACGCCACAACCGCCGCGACTGCCTCTGCCGACTTCACTGCCAAGATCTGGGACACCCACACGGGCGAGCTGCTGTACGTCCTCCAGCACGACCACATCGTCCGTGCCATCGCATACCCCTACGAACAATCCGGCATGATCGCCACGGGCGGTTTCGAAAAGAAGCTTCGCATTTTCGATTTACACGAACAAAAGCCGTCGGGCGAGTCGGCCGCCGCCGGCCCCATCACCCCGACCACCATTGAAACGTCGCGCGCGTTCGAGATTGGCGAGGGCGTCCACAAGGAGGCCATCAAGTTCATCGTCTGGGCCCAGGACCCCCGCATCCTTATCACGGCGTCTGGCGACACCCTTCGTTGGTTTGATCTGCCCACCCGCCGGTGCATTAGGGAGGTCCGGCTCGAGGCCGAGATCAAGTCTTGCGAGCTCGTGTCCCTGGCGCAGGCGCACAGCTCGCCCACCGACATTGGCAGCGGCCTTCCCGTCCTGGCCGTCGCTGCGGGCAAGACGGCCTACTTTTGGGGCGGCATGAGGGCCGAGGACGAGCTCAAGCAGATCAAGCTCCCGCACGGCATCGCCAGCGTCGCGCTCGACTTGAAGGGCCGCAAATTCGTGGTAGGAGAGGAGCCGGGCACGTGGGCCCGTGTCTACAACTGGGACGACGCCAAGGAGCTCGACGTGCACAAGGGTCACCACGGCCCGATCTGGTCGATTGCCTTCTCGCCCGACGGAAACCTGTACGCGACGGGCTCCGAGGATGGCACGATCAAGATGTGGAAAAACTGCGAAGGGTTTTACGGGCTCTGGCGAGGGGGCGTGTCGGGTAACGGCACAGACTAGGAGGCGGACCAACCCCCTCTCAACAACCCGCCGGACGTTAGCGTTGTCGAATTGCCTTGCAGTACCACCCCACCCGAGGGTGATGATAGCCCTGCCACCACTCCCGCCGTGGCCCACGGCGGCCCAAGCTCGGAGCTTGCACCACTGCCCCCCCTTCGGGAACCCAACCCTGGCCCGCTCGTCGACACCTCGAACCGGAAATCACCTAGCCCCGGCTCCGAGTCGACTTGTTCCGACCTGCTCCTCCACTCCCCGGAGGTGCCCAAGCCGGCGCAATGCAAGTGTCCCTCGTGCCCCCGACACGGCAGCCCGGTCAAGACCAAGTCGGGCCACAGCAGGCTCGAGGAATTCATCCGGCGCTCGGCTCGCAACAGGATCAACGCGGCAAAGCCGTCGGCTTGACGCTGGCGCGGAGGACGGCCGGCCCCAACTATGGTTTTATTTCTGGGTTGCCATTTGCATGCAGCCCCACGAGGGGGCAGGCGGCTGCTTTTATGTCATGATAGACGGTCCCGTACCGACCTGCATCTTTTGCCCTTCTAGTAATATGGCTGGTGCGAGATGGACACGTTAGATCTGCTTAGCTCTTAGGCCCGGGGGTTCGTGTTGAGGACTGTCTCGAGGACGAGGACTGGGCGGCAGGCTGTCTGGGCGAGATGTTTTCACATTGGGACGGTCTGAGCCCGAGTCTGCACGGGATTGGTCACGGGAACCACAGCATAATTCGAATAGCAGTCTTCTTGTCTACACACTCTCTCCATTGCTGCCTAGGTCTTTGTGTGTGTTGGCGCGCCACATGACTGCCATCTTCTCCATCTGCTCTCCATCTCCGGCGGCGTTCAGATCAAAGCCCAGTGACGTTATTTGTGCCCCTCTCTCAGTGGGCCGCGGGGTTGGCTGCTGTTTTCCTGTAGGGAGGGGCCTTGGCGACACCGCACCCTATAATTACAGGGGGCTGCTCCTCACGCGCTGCTTGGCGCGTCTCCTCAGAACCTCGAACTTGAAGCTCCAACTTTATTCTTATTTTCGACCCCGTGCCCTCCCGCGACAACCTCAACGCAGTGCCATCACCGCCCTCCCAACACCAATTGGATACCCCAGTCGTCCCCTCTTTGCATACCTACGCCGCCCGTAGCCATGGACGACGACTACGCCAGCTCCGACAACGAGCAGGACGAGCTGATGGAGGACGCCGACGACCTCGAGCAAGAGAACGACGCCGAGGAGGAGAACGAGGACGAGGAGGAGGACCAGGACGATAACGACGAGCCCGAGCAAGAGCCCGAACAAGAACCCGAGCCCGGTGCCGAGGCCGAGGGCGAGCCCGAACCAGAAGCCGAGGACTCGCAGGCGCCCGCCGCCCTCGACAACCAGGCCCCCGCCGACGTTGACGCCGCCGCTGCCGCAACCACCACCAGCGCGCGCCGCGCCTCCGCCGCGCCTCCGACGCCCCTCCCCGGCGGCTCGCGCTGGCGGCCCGTCCTCAGGCAGGAATACATCGACGCGCCGCTGTACGACATCGTGCCGACCATGGCGGCGCCGCAAGCGACGAGCGTCAACGCCATGGCCATTACGCCCGACCTGCGCTACTGGCTGACGGGCGGCTCGGACGGGTACATCCGCAAGTACGACGGCATGGGCACCATCAACGGCAAGCAGCAGCTTACGGTCGCGCAGCGCCACCCGTTTGTCGACAGCGTAGTCAAGGCGGGCATCCTGATGAGCTACTGGGAGAACGAGGAGCCGGCCCCGCCCGGGGCGCGCGCCGAGGATAGGCTGCTGTCGCCGGTGTACAGCTTGGCGGTGCACAGCGACGCGCTGTGGCTGCTGAGTGGGCTTGAGAGCGGCGGGATCAACCTGCAGAGTGTTCGCCATGATGAGGGGAAGAGGATCCACTGCCTCAAGGAGGGGGGGCATACCAACGCAGTCAGTGTGCTGCGGCTCGCGTCCGACGAGAAGAGCGTGCTGAGCGGCAGCTGGGACAAGTCGGCGCTGGACTGGGACCTGAATACGGGGAATGTGATCCGCCGGTTTGACGGCAGCGGCGGGCAGATCTCGGCGATTGAGCTGCGCCCGGCCAGCGGTGCGCCGATACCTGCCGAGGCGAGCGAGGTGGAGGTGAAGAGCGATACTTTTTTTGCAGAGACGAAGCCGCGCGTGAATGGGTTCTTTACCAATGGTGCTGATGGAGGAACCGTGGCGGGGCTTGGTGCTGGTAACGGCACGGAGACGGCCGCGGACGGTGCCGGGTCGCCAGAGCACGAGTCGCTGTTCGGTAGTCCAGCAGGGTCACTCTTTGGGGACAACGACACCATGGGCGGGGGCGGCGGCGGGGGAGCCTTTGGTGACGACGACGACGAGTTCAGCCGCGCGATGGATATGGGCCTGCACGACGACCCGTCAGGGGATTTTACCATGGGCGACACCGATATGGGCGCAGATCCCAGCCTGGAGATGGGGGCCGCGCCGCCGCCCGCAGCAGACGCACCCCCGCCGGCCCAGGACGGCGCCGCCGCCGGTGCCGGCACCGCCCAGCCCGACTCCCACGGCGATGTGGCTAACAGCGACACCATGACCAACGACACAGCCCATGACATGTCCTCCATGGACTTCACCCAGGCCCCCCCGCCCACCACCGAACCGACCGCCACGCATCCCCCTCTCGACCCCCCCCAACGCGAAACCTCCAGCCGCGTCACGCACCTCGGCGACACCACCACCACCGACACCTCCCCCCCGCCTATGCTCTTCACCACCCCGGCCCCCCCCTCCCAATCCAACCCGACCCAAACCTCCACCTCGACCTTCCTCACCGCCGCCATCGACGGCACCATCCGCATCTGGGACCGCCGCGCGCCCGACCCCGTCGCGCGCATCAACAACCGCCGCGGCGTGCCCCCCTGGTGCATGGGCGCCTGCTGGTCGCCCGACGGCAACTGGCTGTACGCGGGGCGCCGCAACGGCACCGTCGAGGAGTACGCCATCCACAAGGCCAGCTCGTCGTGGGCGCCGGAGCGCACGCTGAAATTCCCCGCGGGGTCCGGGGCGGTGAGCTCTGTCCGCGCGATGGCGAACGGCCGCCATCTGGTGTGCGCGTCGCATGATATCCTCAGGTTGTATGATTTGAGGGATGCGTCGGCGTTTAAGCACAGCAAGGTGCCGTTTATTATTGTTCCCGGGCCGCCCAGGCCGGGGGTGATCTCGGAACTGTATGTGGATCCGACGTCAAGGATCATGATCTCGACGGCTGGGACGAGGGGGTGGGATGGCACCTCCACGGAGGTGTTGATTGGGTATGAGATTGGGGTTTCGAAGTAGGGTTTGAAAGGGCGGAAGCGGAAGGGGTGAAAAGGGCTCCGGGGTGGAAGAGGGTAAAGGAGGGGGTGAGAAGGAGCTGAGGGAGGGGGATTTGATGGGAGGTCTTGATGTTGAAGTTGGGAGTGGGGAGGTGGCGGTCTTTTGTTGTGTGTTGATCGGGCTGGCGCATGTCAGGGGCGGGAAGGGGGTTGGCAGCGAGGAAAATACCCCGAGGCGCAACGGCGGCGTTCATTTTTTTTTTTTTGATCGGGACGTTATAAACAAACCGGCGGTCTTTTTGTATGTACTGGGCATCGCAGTGGGAGATCTGCCTGGGACAAGCGCTCTCTCATTTATAATGGAATTATCACCCCAGGCGGCCATGATTGGTGTGGCTCATCTTTCCGTTCTGGTTTGTGATGAGTGAGGGCAGCAGCGCCCCGATGGCGGCCAACACAACACGTACGTCACGCGAAAAACGGCACAAGACGTTGGTTACTGATTAGACTGGCATGTACAATAAGCTGACCGACCGACTGTAACTACACTACACAATAATTACATGCCGCTTGTGTGCCATCCTTCGAGCCACACCTCCCAACAACAGGAACCCTCGAGGTCCTGGAATGTGAGCTAGGTGGTGATATCTCAAGAAATGACGCCGCTGAGGGGTTCAGTAGCCCAACATTATTAACACCAAACCAAGCCAAACCAATGACTCGACGAAATGAAGACAAAAACAGGATGTCGAAGGCCCTGGCTAACATTGGCATGCCAGGGGCAAGTCAACGTCGCTGAACCCGCCACCCAACGACTAAACCCGAAGAAACTAACCGACATGAAGAAGCGCGGAAAAAACCCATCGTCCAGTGGGAGGGAAATTAAAAGGCCTTCTCCTCTCCGCGACACGAGGAGCTTTGTGAAAGAGAAAGGATTAGAGCTCGATCAGCCACTCCTCCTGCTCCTGGCCACCATCGCTGTTGTCAGCATCCGTACCGCTCTGGGTCTGATGTTCCTCCTGCTGCTGCTGCCGCTGCGGCTCCAGCCCCTCCAGGTCCACCACATAACCAGGCACGGACAGCGGGATCGGGAGCCCAGGCGGCAGCCGCGGCTGCTGCTGTCCGTTCGGCACAAACCCTGGCTGGGGCATAGACATTGGAAGCGGAATCCCGGGGGGCGGCCGGATCGGCATGCCCGACTGGATGGCCAGGGAGGGCATCGTCTCGTAGCCCAGAAGCGGCGGTTGAACCCCGACGGTGTCGATCAGGGGGACTCCATTGACATTGCCATTCGTTTGCGACACTGTGGGTTGCCGAGGGACAAGTTGCTGCTGTGTTGAACCGTTGACCGTTCTTACTTCCCCAGCGTCTGCCTTGCTACTGACTGTCCCAAAACCGGGGACGTTCTGTGGGATCGGAGAAAGGGCCTTCTGACCATTGACGCGGGGTCCGACATCCAGAGACAAGTCGGCGACGTTGGACAAGAGATCCGGGATGAGCACCGGCGGTGCGTTCGGCTCGGCCGCCACTATTGCCTGAGCCGACAACAACGAGACCTGCTGAACCACCTTACCCTGGCCGCCCGTACGGTAGCCGTTTACCAGGGATGTGGGCTGGTAGACCTCCTTGATGAAGAGGTCAGGGTTGGTGGACGGCTGGAGCAGGAGCTGGAGCTGCTTGTCGTGCTCGCCCACATTGTGGACAAACTGGCCCCATTGCGCGGCCATCTGAGCGGATGGGGCACTCAGGGGCTGCCTGAGCGGTTGACCCTGGCCAGCTTTGCCCTTCCGTCCCCGTTGTGAAGTCGAGGCTTGTCCCTGCTGCTTGGCTTGTGGGCTTGGTTCCGCGCGTGCTTGTTGGCGTGCCGCGTTGCGGTGCTTCATGGAAGCCTTCAGCATCTCGGTAGGCTCCGCGCCCATTTGCAGCATCTGTTCTTCCAACGACATGTGTTGGCCCTTGGAGGCCTGGCCTTGGCTGGTTATCTCCCCAAAGACTTCACAGTCGCAATAACACTTCTCACCACAGAGTTTCTGGCATCCGTGGCTGCAGACGAGCTTCTCGCAGCATGGCTCACCACAGGGGAGGTCCTCGTGTGCGATGCTGTGATTCTGTCAGTGACTGATCTTGGGCAAATGGGGAGGGGTGAACTTACGCATGGCAGTTGAGGGCGCAAGTGTGGCCACAATGCCGAGTCTGCTTGCAGGGCTGGTCGCAGCCACCAGAGTGGACGTCCCAGTCATGCACCTCCTTGATCCAAGTCAAACGAGTGTGCGGCTGACACACAATGGGGAGGCCATGGCCACGGTCAATCTTCCCCTGAGTGGCGAACTCGGAACAAATCTTGTACCACAGGTCGAAGGAGGCTTGGTGTGCCCCGAGGACGTTGTCGACATTGCCAAAGACGTAGAAACCGCGGCGGGCACGGCTGATGGCAACCACAGCCCGGCGTTCGTCCTCCAAAAAGCCCACGGCAAACGCCCGGTCTAACTGGGGACTCCGCACCAACGACAACAGGACAATGTCGTTCTCCTCGCCTTGGTACGAGTCCACGGTGCACACATTAAACGCCGACCCCATGAGGGACCGGTTTCGTTTCAGCTTGCCGAGCAGCACCTTGCGCTGGCCCTTGTAAAAGGTGAGAATCGTGATCTTGTCGGCCGGAGTACCGTTGGCGACGAGGTAGGCGAAGAAATGGACGACCATGTCGGCTTCCTGGTCGTTGAACTTGCTGAAGTCCGAGTTGATATCTTCGGGCCACGTGTGGTCAAACAGCCAGCAGTTGCGACCGCCCATTCCGGGAACGTCAGGGCGGTTGTTGATCGATTCCACCGAGGGGTGGTCGAAAAGGTCGGGGTAGAACGGTTTCAGAATGGAGCGAAGCTCGGGCTTCATGCGGCGCTGCTGCTTCAGCATGACAAAAGGCATGCCAAGGTTGACCATGCGCTGGAAGAGGGAGACATTGAGGTTGTAAGGCTCGTACCCCAGACGTTGGATGTCGCACTTGGGCGCGAGCTGCTTGTGGTCTCCCACCAAGATGAGCTGCTGGACCGAAGGGTAGAGAGCGGACACGATGTTTGCCTCGCGGGTCTCGGCCGCCTCTTCGATAAGCACCGTCAGGGGCTGCATGCCGGCGAGACATCCGCGGTATTTGCTCAGGCCAGTGGTGGTACAGCCCACGATGTCGATCTTCATCCGCTCCACAAGCTGGGTGACGCCCAGGAATTTGAGTGCCTTGCGCTTCTTGCAGAGTTCGACATTTTCGGCGAGGAGGGATGCAAACTTTGGGGCCATGGCTTCGAGCAGTCGGGTCTGGAAATGTTGGTATACGGCACCCCGGTGGTCACGATCAATGGCGAACAAGTCGTCCTTTCCAAGGGCGCGCTTCACGGCTCGGTGCCACGATGTCAGGTTGGCCGGGTCTTTGCCAGACCAAACATGCTTCAGGGGCACGCGTGTACCCCGGATCCGGAACAGGTCGTCATCATCGAACCCGATGTTCTCGAGCTCCTCGTCGTCGTCGCACTCAAACTCGGGGAGATTCTTGCGGGCCTCGGCCTCGCTCTGCTCCAGCTGCGTCGGATGGCGGTCTTCACGCATCTTGGCCGGGATGAGGCTGTCGCCGAGCCAGAGGGCAAACGGGCCGTGATCCTCCATGGCTGTGTGGGTCTCCATGGAGTCGTCGCAGAGGGACTTGTGCTGGGCCTCGGTGATGATGCCAAACTCTAAGAGGGCATTCGGGTCTAGGAGGCGATCGCTGAACAAAGACTCAGTCAGATCCATGATATTCCGGGTGTTGGCCCGGCGTTGGTTGTCGATGGAGCGGCACTTGTTGTCCGCCGCGACTGGGCATTTTGGGCGCAGCTCGAACAGGGTGCGCGACTTGATGAGCTCATTTTGGGTCCTGCCTCCCATGCGGAGGACGTTGGCGCCAGAGTTGATGCAGTGGGTGAGGAGCTGATCCAGGGCGTGGTTCGTCTGGGCAGCAACAATGATGGGAGGTGCTCGGTGTCTGCGTCGGTTGACCACCATGGCTTTGATCGCTTCGACCGAGGTGAAGGTCTTGCCGGTGCCCGGCGGACCCTGGACAATGGCTAGCTCCTTGGAGACAATGCGGTGGAGGCCGAGCAGCTGGGAGTCGTCCAAGAGGGTGAGCTCTTTCAGGCTTGGGACCGGGCCGCTGACAATATCATGGCTCCTTAGCTCTGCGACGGCGTCGTCATCGTCCGGCGTGGCTCGGTTGGCGAGAGTACCGAGGTCCATGATGGGGTCGTCTTTGAGGAATTGAGGGTGGTTATCCCTGGTATCAGCCCCGATCAGGTACTTGTCAAGCGAGGAGCTGAGATATGTTAGCAGGTGAGACCAACTGGCGCGTCCTGGGGGTTTCCTTATCACCTTGCGATTGCTGCATGCTGCAGGCCGATCAGGGCATGGCGGGCCGACTCAAAGTAGCCATGCAGTGACTCGATCATGACCATGTCGAGGCTCGGATCCAGAACGGCGTCCTGGGGGGTTGCCCACACCAAGTCGACGAGCGGGGGGTCCTGGTCGAGTCCGTCGTGGTAAGGGCGCTGGGCAACGGTTGCGATCTTGCAGATCTTCTTGAAGTTGTCGGTTCTCGGGGAGAGAGCCACGACGTTGCCGGCCTGGAGGCGCTTGGACTGCTGCCATTGGATGCGGTACTTGGACCGCTCGGTGGAAAAAGAGACCCTGGCGAGAGGGCCGAGGGAGGACATGACGTACTCCTTGATCCTCACCTGGCAGCGTTGAGTTGTCAGCTGTGGCAGCAGCGGGAAGAGGAAGGGGCGACTCCTCAAGAGACTCACATGGGTGTAGATGTTTGTAAAGTCATCGTCCATCATCGAGTCCTTGCGGCGATGATCGGCAAAGGACCTGACGGAATAGCGCAGGCCTTCGACGGCCTCGCAGCGGAGGATCTTGTACTGGGCGGCGAGGTACTTGTCCTTGGAGGCCCACGGGGCGTCGACGGGGTTCTCGGGCAGCTCCTCGATGTTGGGCTGCTCGGCCAGGATCTCTGAGGGGGTGGGGAATTCGGGCTTGGACTGCCAGCCGTTGCCGCCCTTGGGTGTGAAGAAGACATGCTTCTCAATAATGTCCATGGCGGACTGCGGTGAGAAGAGAGGTGAGCGGGTGGTTCATCCGGCGATTGCTATTGCCGGTGTAAGATGTGCGACCTACCGGAGTGTCTGGATTGACAGAATTGGCCTTGGCCTTCATGGTGGGCAGTCAATCAACCATCAATGGCTTGACCGTGGCCATCCCGCGTGTCGGGTCCGATGTGCTCAGCAGGGGCTCACGGCAACACAGCTTGGTTGGT
This sequence comes from Staphylotrichum tortipilum, assembly GCA_033296695.1. Classification (NCBI taxonomy): domain Eukaryota; kingdom Fungi; phylum Ascomycota; class Sordariomycetes; order Sordariales; family Chaetomiaceae; genus Staphylotrichum; species Staphylotrichum tortipilum. Next base: position 10,729 of record MU856007.1, read on the forward strand.
GGAGACACGGGAAATGGGGTTGTGAGGCGTGAGAGGTGGGAGGTGAGAGGGCGAGTGAGAGGGAGAGTGAGAGGGAGGTGAGGTGACTCGGTTGGGAAGAGGAGAACAAGGGGAAAGAAAGGGAACAGTGGCTGGGCTGAGGTGGGTAGATAGGTATGCAGATCGTCCCTATGTAGGGAGCGTAGGTCGGATGAGGTTGGACGAGGAGGAGGTGTGCATCGGATTGTGGGGTGCAGGAGGCAAGAGAGGGCGTCTTTCAAGGGTCAAAGGGTTGCACTCCAAGATGAGATGGGTGTTTGGGTGTGGTTGGGTGCGGTTGGGTGCGGTTGGGTGTTTGGGTGTTGGCATGGGGGACGTGGCCCCAAGCAGAAGAATCTGCAACTGCCCGGGTTTAGCTTGAGGAAGGAGCTGGCAGAGACTTCACTCTTCCCCCTTGGTGCCTGCCAAACAATCACCCTCTAGTTGCGGACGTGGCTGCCCGTTTCGTCCCGGGCTCAAATGCTGTCCATTGAATTTGCAGTCAGAGAATTGCTTGCTTGTCTGCACTGTAGTTGCGGGCTTCTTGTTTGTCATCTTCTTGCCCAGAAGGACCAGCTTGACGGACCAGCTTGACAAGCTATGTGGTTGTTGGCAAGGACCAAGGTGCATCCATCAGGGTCCGAAGTGAACATTCTTCAGGAGAGAGTCGCACACACACACACACAAGGAGGAGATGGAGGAATTGCTTGCTGTCTTGTCATGGCAGCAACTCACGGCCGTCAACCCTTCCCCCCAGCACCTCACTAACATCATCCTTATGACTGGGCAACGCACTATGCTCACCCGGTTCCATCGGCGACACTCCATCACCAACCTTTTCACTCGGCAACTCCAAGCCATGAACCTGTTACCGGGGTAAGCCCCTCTCACCAACCACCTCCTCCATCCCTTCACCCGTACCCTCCCTCTCCTCCGGCATCTCATACGATGCGCCCTTGCATCCGGCAATTCATACATATCCCCCCCATGCGGCAGTTCCACAAATACCTCCTTCTCCGCCGACATCTCCGAAACCCCCTCCGTCCCCATCTCCACCCTCCCATCCTCCGACGCCGACCCCAGGTTCGTCGGGGTGGCCGCCGGGTCGGTCCCGGTGGTCGAGATGCTGGTAAACGCCATTCATCACTGTCTTGGTTGGTGTAAAAGCGTGGGCATCGAGGAGGTGGATTGAAGATTCGGGACGCGCTGTGTCACATTTCGGCAGTGTGGGTTGTGAGAAGAAACGGGTTTGCCTACCTCGGCGACCCGGGGCGAGAATTAAGAGTGAGGGTACGAGACATGGACCGTGCCGCAAGAGCTCGTTGCCAAAGGCGCTTTAGCCGACACTCAGGGGTCGCGTTAACTATATGTATGTATTTCCAAGGGGGGCTTGTTACTGGTAGTGCAGTGTAACAGCGACGAGGTCAACGCCACTCAATCCCACCCTAATTCAGACAGCCCACGAGGCTGCAGCGTTCGCGACCCACGATCCGCATGAACACGGCCCTCGTTCCCCAGACGCTCCGACCCTCTCGGCCCCATCTCGGCTCTGGCCGACACCAACCCCCTCCCTCTCTCACAAGACATCCTCCTCTCGGTTGACCCTCGCAAGCTCCATCCCGGCCGCGAAATGAAACAAACTTCGCCGCCACGACCGTCCTCTCCGCCTTTGCCGTACTCCACCGACTTCTCATATTACAACTCCGCCAACGGCACGACCACTCTCTGAATATGCTTCCCATCCTCCAATCGCTCACTCTCCATCCCACATGCTGGAGCGCCAGGAGCCAGGCGCGTGCCAAATGAGTGCGGCGGCCCTGCACGGGGCTCACGCTAGCCCACTCGGCGACCCGAAGGGGTTTCCAACCACACCCTCCCTTGCTTCTTCCGGAATGCGCAGCCGCCGCCGGCGGTGCAGGTCAGCATGTCATCAAACGCCTAGAGGGGGCGGCGCGGTCTACCGTCACGGGTGCTAGCGCCCGAATCCTAGTGTCGTCACAGGCCTGGCTGTGGCCATGGTACATGGTGCGCGATGACGGGTTCGCTGGGCAGAGCGAACAACGTTCCCATCTTTTGGGTGTTACGCAGTGGTCATCGCACCCACCCGTGACAGTCCTAACACATAGGGTCGTCGTCAGCAATCCGGCGCCTAACGTGATGGGTCGGGGCTGGGTAGGGCGGCGGGCAAGGAACCGAGGAGAACTGGAAGACGGGAAGGGAAAGAAGGGGAAACATACCGGCCCGTACTGAAATGCTCGGCGAGGTTTTTGTTTGAGAACAGAAATAGGGAGATACCCATCAAAGAAATGAGAATATCGGGAGAGGTTATAATTAATTCTACCACAACCGCGGCTCAGTCGCTCAGTCCCAGCCCGTGAGGTCTCTAGCTTGGGTGCAGTAGAACTCCACCCGATCTATACAGTATATATGTAGTTGCCTTCGGAATCCAGTCCGAAATCAAGACGACCACAGTTGCCTCTCATCCTGTCCTCACCAAACTACCGTCGCCCACGTCGCCCTACTTCTTTCCAACACCGGCACCAGCACCAGTACCAACAGCAGTCGAACCAGCCCCAGAAGCAGGCGGCAAAGGCCTGCTGGGCTCCTTAACAAAGCTAGGGGCAGGAAGAGCATATCCCTCACTCCTCGGCCCGCCCACCCTTCCGAACACCCCGTTCGCTTGGATGGCAAACGAGTGCATCATCAGGTCCGCCGGCGCGCCGCCCGCCGGCTTGTCGCAAAAGTACATCCAGAAGCGGGGCGTAACCAGCTTCCCCTTGGCGCGCAGCCCCTCGACTATCTTGTCCTTGATGTCCTTGAAGCCCCCGCCCGGAAGACGTCGGCGTTGCGCGTGTTGGTGCCGTTGGCCACGATGACGAAGGTGTCGGCGTCGAGCTCCGCGGCCAGATCGCGCGCCCAGGCGAGCGACACCTCGTCCGCCATGGCGTGCGTCAGCGTGCGCGCCTTGGTGGTCTTGTTCCAGGTTGCGATCGCTGTGCAGTCGCTCAGGCCGGTAGTGTAGAGGAAGGTGGACCGGTTGGGCGCCGTGGTTGGGCGCATCGTAGCGACGGCCGAGACGTCGACCTTTGTGACGCCCGCCGGCGGGGGGAGGACGAAGGCTCGGGGTTCGATGATGGCCGTCGGCCAGGGGGTGGGGGCGTCGGTGCGGACCACCGCGGGGAGGGGGTTGGTGGCCGCCGAGGCTCCGCCTGAAGAAGGGTTGGAGCGGCCCGGGGTGATGGTGCTGGTTCCTTTTCTGTTGTTGGACATGGCGAAATGGTAGTGAGTTAAGGAAAGATCTGGAGTCTGTGAAACTGCGGTTGGAGTTGACCTTCTGGTTTTGTTGGTGGTGTTGCTGTTGCTGTCCTGGGAAAGGAAGCGAGAGGAGTGGGTGTCTTTTATGTGATATTCACCTCAGTCGTCCACGCCTCCTACCACCAAGCCCCAACCCCTACTGCTTTCGCTTCATGCTGCTATAATTGGTGACTTTCCATCTGTGACGTGGCAGACCACGCCGTGTAAAAAGTAGCTTTCCACCGGTCGTGGATAATACATCGCTCTCGTCAGCAGACGAAGAGGCACACTCACAAGGAGGGTCTGGCTAGACTGGAAGCTGTCGTGGAAAGCCCACTCTGCAGCTATCGAAAAGAAGCTAAAGACGCAAGACTTCGCCCTGTCGAGGATCGCCGCCAAAACCTGGGGGCCCAGCCTAGCCAAGGCCAGGGAGGTTTACGGAATACACCAAGTGCATTCGAAGTGCCATTGTGTCACGAACTGACCATTTGAAGCGGCCAAGCGGCTGCAGGTAGCATACGGGGC
>MU856008.1:0-14477 GCA_033296695.1 Staphylotrichum tortipilum
CCGCCCACCGCTCCTTGGCTCCCTTCTGCATGGTGGTGATGTGGGCGGTAAGGCGGTCTTCGTGCGTACGAAAGTAGGCGTTAACCTCCTTCTCGAGAGCAGTAACCCTCTTTTTTCTGGCCGCAGCGAGGCGAACCTGAGCCGCTGCTTCTGGTGTATCCGTGGGACCTGTCACGGTGCTGGAGGTCTCCTCTGGGGTTTCGATATCGATCTCGAGAGGGGTATCGTCGACCTGGGCAGGTGGGAGCGTGGCCACGATGTCGATGTGGTCGCGAAAGACGTGATGAGTTGGCGTTGTGAATGGAATCAGCTGCGAGGCCTTTTCCAGGTAGTGTTGTTTGACGTGGTCGACGACCTCGTAGGGATCGACCTCCCGTGGCTCTTGCAAGCGAGGCGTAACGCCGTCAAGGTAGTCGAGGACGTTGTAGGCCTGCGCGAGGGTACGGAACTGGCCGTTCCAGGTGATCCAATTCTCTGGACCCGTCAGGGGGATGAGGGATTTGTTGTTGGAAGACATGGCGATATCTTCAAATCGTGTTTGTTGATGGATTTTGGCTGCAGTGGCAGTGCTGGTCCGTGACTGATGATATGGATCGTCTGGCTTGATGGCCTAGGCGCAAATCTGACTGTTAATTGTTGGAACAGCTGATTTTTGGGCCACTGCAGTGGCCCAAAAATCAGCTGTTCCAACACCGCCCTCTACCGCATGTACGAGTACCTCGTCGTCTCGTACACCATCGGCCTGCGCACCGAGATCGAGCTCTTCTACAACCAGCCGACGTGGTCTGTCGCGGGGATTCCCGACCCTCAGGACCCCACCCCAGAGCGGTACGCCATCCTGGCTGTCCTGCCGTTCTTTCTCACCGTGGCGTTTAGCCGCTTGATCAAGAGGGGGTTGCCGCGCGGGAGCCCGGCGATTAATTATTACCGGGCCGGAGATGGAGGCTGAGTTGAGGGCGCGGCCGGTGGTGTTGGAGACGGAGCCGGCATGGGCGGGGAGGGTGCCGCCGGTGGAGAGGAGGTTAGTGATCCCGGATCGGTTTGGGGAGGAGTCTGAGGAGGAAACGGGGGGTGCGAGGTTCTTGGAGATGAATATCGTGGTGGGGGAACCCCATATACTGTTTGTTTAAGAAGGTGTGTGGTAACTCATAGCAAGGATGTGCATCTCCGCCGCAGCCGGTCGAGGTGCGCTTTTGTCGCAGGCGGGGCCAGCATCCCAAATAATGGGAAAGAAGGGGTTGGTAGAGAAGGCACCCTCGAAATCGTGCTTCACAAACGCCATCGGGTCGTCGTAGCCCTTAGCTCCCATCGCTGAACCCCCAGCGAGAAGGTCATAATCGGCAGGACTACCACGTCCCTAACCCGCTTCGACTCCTCCATCTGTCCGTCGATGGAGGGGAACAGGTAATCTTGACCACGGGTGCCTTCCATACCGTCCATCCTGGGCGGCACTCAAACTTCAGCCCTTCAATACCCGTATACATTCGCCCACCCAGGGCGTCTAGCAAGCCAAGACTTGACAAAATCCCGATCGTAAACATGACAGCCGCCCAAACCAACGCCATCTATCAGCCCATCCCGTAGCTGTACAGATCCTAAATTCCAGACACAACAGCCCATGAAACACAACTCTACACTAGGAAATGACGTCCACCCGTAAGACATAACTACGTCAAGGTCAGAGCAGCCCTGAAACCATCACCCCCTTCAGTCAAAGGGGGGGAAACATCCTGCCTGCTGTTCCTTGAGCATCTCCCCGCAACCCCCAACTCCCCTCGCCCCAACTTCCCAACGGCTCAACCTCAAATCTCAACCGCCGATGCCCCCTGCGGCAGCCTAAACGTCCACAAAATCGTCGTCGACACAACGAACAACACCGTGGCAACCACAAACGGCAACCCAATCCACGCGCCGCCGAGGTACAGCCCCGCCTTGAGGCTCTCGGCCAGCAATGGCCCGGCCATGGTCATGCCGACCATCTCCATGAACCCAATCAGCGAGTTGACCGTGCCGACATGGTGCTCCTCGACCAGCGCGTTCAGCATCGACCGTATCAGCGCCGACATGCCCGACCCAAGCGCAAACCACGCCAGCCCGACCGAGAACAGCGCCCCGTTCACCGCGCCGGCAATAATCAGACTCCCCACGATATGCACCACCCCGGACCAGCGCGCGAGCCACAGATCCTTTTCCACGCCCGTCATCCCCAGGCGGCGGTCGCAAAACGCCCCCGCCGCGGGCAGCAGCGCCAGCAGCGTGGCCAGGCTGCCGGCGTTGCGGATGGTCAGCACCATGGACCCCTTGCTCCAGCTCCACTCGTACCGCGCGCGCGCGTACTGCAGCAGCAGCTCGCCGACGAAGCGGCCCAGGATGACGAACACGAGGGACACCATCAGGAACGCCAGCTGCGTGTTACCCAGCACAAAGTCCCACACCTCGGCCAGGCCGGGGCCGGCTTTCCGCCAGAGCTTGGTGAGCCAGGAGACGTTGGCGTCCGCGTCGGATTCCGGGTCCGGTTCCGCCTCGGCGGCTTTGCTCCCGTCGTGGACGTGGACGGTCTCGGGGAAGATGATCACGGCCAAGTTGGTGATGACCAGGATGGCCAGAGAGGCGAGGAGGGGCACCCAGGGGTTCCAAACGAGCATGGCGCCGCCGAGGGGGCCGGCGACCATCTGCGAGCCGAGGAAGGCGGCGCCGAGCTGGAAGAAGGCGGTCGAGCGGCCCTCGACGGGGACGACGTCGGCGATGGCGGTGTAGAACATGGCCACGACGATAGCGCCGCCGCCGCCGAAGCTGGGGGGTCGGCTGTCAGTGAATCTCTCTCTCAACATCATCGGAGCAGTGAGGAAGCTTACAGTTGAAAAGCGGCCGAAAACCACGACACCCACAACGGCACCAGATCCGAAAAGTAAACTGCCACCGCCGTCAGCCCTGTCCCACCCTCCCCCATCTCACCCACAAAGAAAAGCATCGAGACTCACAAACCCAATAAGTAAACACCGTCCCCGCGACCAACCCCCCCACGCTCATCCCCAGCACCGGCCTCCTCCCCCACCGATCCGACAGCACGCCAAACGGCACGGCCCCCACAATCCCCGGCACGCACTCAAACGTCGCCATCCACCCCCTCAGCACGGCCAGATACCCCTGCACGTCCGGCTCCTGACACACCTTGTCATTGCTCAAGACCATCCGCCCGCGAGAGACATCCCTCATGAGTCCGCCCGTGAGGAACCCCCCTGATGGGGGGGTGAAGGCTTCGGGGTGCATCTGCCGGCAGATGATCGCCTCCATGATCGCGTTGGTCGGGGCGACGGCCATGCCGATGGAGAGCTCGAGGAGGAAGACGAGGGCGAGGGAGAGGAGGAGGACGCGCGGGCGGAGGGCGGCGCGGAGCGGGGCGAGGGTGTCGCTGCCGGCCCCGCTGCCGCCATCTTCGGTGAAGGAGGAGCGGGAGGGGGAGGGCGAGGAGGAGCGCGCGGTGGAGGAGACCGGGGTTGGGGTGCCGGCCAGGAGGGGGGTTTGTTCGGTGTGTTGTTCGCTGGTGGTGGTGGAGGCGGCGGTGTTGATGCGCCCGACTGGGCGGGGTGGGGAGCGCCGGGGCATGGCGGGTGCTTGCTTGTTGCGTGGTGGGGCACGGGGGGAGGGGATCGGATGGGCCGCCTCGCTCGGGCCGAGGGGTCGGGTCAGGTCTGGTTTGATCGGATTTGTGTGATGGTGGATTGTGTGGTTTGGACGAGGGGTTGTCGGTGGTTGGATGGGAGATTGGATGGCGAAGATGCTGGCCGGGTTGGGAGATGACGAGGTCGACGCCAGCAACGCCGAGGGAAGAAAGAACCAAGAGGGAAAAATGCGAGGGAGGGAGAGCAAGGGCGAAATGAGGCGCTGATACGACAAAGATAAACGAGACAGGCGTTGGGCTGGCGCGTCCAGACATGGATGGATGGAATCCCGATCCAGCCAGGCAATGGGGGGGTTGCAGCGGGCCGTTAATATTGTGCCGCTAGGGACAATCCTCCCGAATCGCGGAATCGCGCCCGAGTGAGGCAATGGGAATGCCGCCCATTTCCGTGCTCGTTTCTCGTTTCATCGCAATGCCGGAATGGGGCGCAGCCGTGGCCCGTCCTGGCCTGGTCAGCTCCTGGTGTTGCGGCAGATGGACCTCAGAAGACGCATCACATGGCTCGGGCTCTATCCGTAGTCTGGAATCCCCCTTCAACAGTTCCAATTCCCTCCATCTTTCGACATCTCTTGTCGACCGTTCCTCTGCCTGCTGCGTCGTGACCTAACGCCAGGCAGGGCCTGACGCGGACTTGACGCGGACTTGGACTCCAAACGAGAAGGGCAGGTCATCGCAGGGGTGGAACTGGCAACCAAGCTGCCCGAAGCGGCATGGTTTGCCTATTGGTGCAGCGCAGCAGATGCATGAGGCCCGCAGGGACGCGAGCTGGATGAGACGCTGGCAGTAAGCTGATCGGGCCAATGATCAAAGAAATTCATTATCTGCAAGACACGGCGGCGGCGGATGAGGCCGACAATATTGATGGATGGCTGCAGGTCCAGGGCGATGGTGTTGAAGTGTGCTCGACCAGCGCTGGAGCCAGCTCATCAGATGTGCCATCAGATCGCTGTGAGCTGGCGGCCTGCTGCCGCCAGGTGCTGCTCTCACTGGGCGAGCGCCCCGAGTCCCCACTGCGGGAGCCATGTGGCCCAGCCCAGCGGGTCCACGGGTCCAGTTCAGCACCTGCATGCAAGCGACAGACAAACCCACTGAGACGACGCCCTGGGTTTAGGGACTCGGGCCCGAAAACCCACACAAAAAGTTTAATTACAAGCGAGAGACTGCCCATTGTCTCGACGATCGGGGTCCCCAGAATACCATCCTCTTGTACCGGATGCCTCTTGGGGTTACAGCTGCAGCCATGCCCGACGGAGAAGCCAAGGCGATATCGACCGAGCCCCTCGTCAGTCAAACACCAACGCCCAAACAGCTGCAGCACTTGGAGAGTCCACTAACAACCATTTTCTGTGAAGACCGAGGCGGAGGCGGTGTGGACAAAGCTCGTCAAGTAGGTCGAGACCCAGGAAGGTAGTCCACTTAGACCAAACCTGACAACCCCCAAGGACCACATACCTCGACCCCAAGGGCGTCACGCGAACATGGGAGTCCGCCGAGCGCCGCACCCGTCCCAAGGACAGCGACATTGACGGCGTGGGCATCGTCGCCATCGTCAAGAAGGAGACTGGTAATTGTGGAGCCCACACCGCACATCCAATGACACCCTGATAGTAACCAACCAACCACCAACCCCCACAGGCCCCGAGATTGTCCTCCAAAAACAATACCGCCCCCCCGTCGACAAGATCGTCATCGAGCTCCCCGCCGGCCTGATCGACGCCGGCGAGACCCCGGAGCAGGCCGCCATCCGCGAGCTCAAGGAAGAGACCGGCTACGTGGCCGAGGTGCTCGAGACGTCGCCCGTCATGTTCAACGGTCAGTCTGTTCACCTTTCCACCGTTATCGTTCTCTTTTGCTGACCCCCGCCCCGGCAGACCCCGGCTTCTGCAACACGAACCTGCGCATGGTCCACGTCGCGGTCGACATGGCCCTCCCCGAGAACAGGGACCCCAAGCCCGAGCTCGAGGAGAACGAGTTCATCGAGGTGTTCCACGTCCGCCTGGCCGACCTGTGGGCCGAGTGCATCAGGCTCGAGGCCGAGGGATATGCCATTGACGCGCGGATTGCGAACCTTGCTGAGGGGATTGAGATGGCCAAGAAGTTTGGGCTTTGAGGGGCGAGAGGAGGTAGACTGGTTAGGTGGGCTTTGGAGGTGAAAAGGTTGTTGCTGAGAGCAGAGAGCATAGACTGAGGGGCTGGTTCATAGACGTGCTGTGTGAGCCCGTGAGTAATGCCCAGTTATTAGACAGCTGTCGGTAGATGAAAATGAAATGTGGACTAAGTGTGTTCTCGGTGTGTTCTGGACGTACAAAATGTTTATTCCCTCCTCGGACAGGCATTGAATCATCCTGACTCGCCCGGTGCTACTCAACTTGCCCGACCAAGTTTGAAGCAGGATGGTTTCCATCTGAACCCCCTCCTTCCCACCCCCCTGCCAACCCCCTTCCCGTACCTTCCCACAGGCAGTATACCCAGTACTCCAACTCTCGCCGCCTCCTCCCAATCAACGGACCACGTTCGGCAAGCGCACCGGTGCTGTGGTCAAGCGGTTTTGGGAGGAGGGCCAACGGCGGGGGATTTCAGCAACCGAAATGTCGCGGGTTCGACTCCCAGGCAGCGAAGCAAAAATTTCCACAAGAATCACTGGAAGATTTTTGTACCCATTCACCTCCTCTCGACCGGTGAGAGGCGCTGGGTGGCGAGCTTTTTGTAATTTGGATTTTCTCCCTTGATTTTATTCCCTTTATTACATTTTTCTTATTTTCTTCCTTCGTTCCTTGCCCATTCCTAAAGCCCGACCCGATGTCCCGGCCCGTCCTATGCGAGCTTTTTGTAATTGAAAGCTCGCTCCTTGATTTGGTTCGCTGGCCTTTCTTCTTTTTTGCCGTGATTCGTTTCTTGCCCGTTCATGAAGCCCGACCTGCCGGATAGTCCGAGAACTGCTCCCTGACAGGCGGCCTTTTGTTTGGAAAGATTTTGTTTCGGAAATAACTAGTTAATTAGTTGTCTCTTCATAGTAACCAAGAAGCTGTTTGTCGTCTGGCAGATTGTCCTTGTTCGAGTATCTATACCTGGATGTCTGGCATCTCTTCTACCAAGGTTCCAAACTTGAATCTTTCATATAACCAACCCCCCTGGTTTTGCAGGCATTGAGATGAAATCGTCCAGCCACGAGGCTCCTTGCTCGCTGAATGATCAAGCCCCGCATGGGACCCTCCGACCAGTCAGATCAAGAAGGGCCGCTGGTCTAGTGGTATGATTCTCGCTTAGGGCTCTAACCCTGAAGCATCGCTTGCGAGAGGTCCCGGGTTCAATCCCCGGGTGGCCCCGATCTTGACCTTTACTTTTGCCCTTGATCTCGAGGTGCAAGCGTCTTTTTGCCTTTTTTTCAGTGCTTCTTCTGCTTGTTTAAAATGTGATCTGAGCGACATTGGTTGAAGTTCTTTGGATGCCTGTGTAGGTTGCCTCGGGAAACAGTCGCCGACTCCACATACTCGGATCCCTTGTTTACTACCCCTGAGATCCCTCTTGAAGATGCAGCAGGCCAGTTGGCCCCCTGCTGACGTGATAAAGGACAGGAAAGATCTAACACCACTTGGCGTGGGCCAACGCCCCCAGCGCGAGCGGGTCCTCACCGGCGGGGGCGTACAGGAGCTTCGGAGTGTTGGGTTTGGGGGCTATGTCCAGCAACACCTGGGTGAGGGTTTCGATCAAATAGCGGGACCTCGCGTATGATCCGGCCAGGATGAGGTGCTGTCGCCGGGTGTTGGGAGTCGTCAGAGCCCGTGATATATCGATATATAATGCAGATGGGGAGCGGGAGGACTTGTCGTACTCACCGAGATCCTGTGAGTGTTTATCCTCCGGAACCAATTTTTCACCATCGCCGTAATGAGCGAGATGGTCGGCATGAAGCAGGCGCGGATCTCGTCAATCTCAAAGTCCAGCAAGCCGTGCCTGAACGCCGTGAAGCCGGCCGGCGCGTCGTACTCGACGATCCAGGCCCCGCCGCCGTTGTCGGTGAAGTCGGGAAAGATGGTCTGGTGCCAGTCGAGGAGACACTGCTCGGCGATCCGGTCGGCCGTGGCCGGCACCATCTTGTGCTTTAGCTGGCCGTTTATCAGGCCGATTTTGCGCTTTGTGAGTTGGGAGAAGCGGTCTGTCACGTCGGCAGTGCTGTTGTATGCGGGCGTGAGGGGGGTGTTTGTTAGCCAACTAGTCGTGAATAGGTAGGTCACCCCTCTAGTACGGGGGTGGGGGAGGGTGAGTTCAGGGGTAGACTTGGGAGGATAGAGATGTGTACTTGCCCTGTGAATTCTGCCATGTACATCTTGTCGAACTCGGCCACCGCGACAATACCCGGCGATGGGTTTCGCAAAATAAACGGTGAGCACTCAATAAGCGAGTCGGTGCAAGTCAGTGCCAGCACGAGGGTGCTTGTTGATGGGCTCGGCGGTGTCAGCGCGCCCATGCTGAGGAAATACTGCATTGCGGCCGCGGGAAAGGAAATGAGCTTGGCGTGCTGGAGAAGAGGACAGCCTGCCATCACCTCAGACGTGCTGGACCAAGCGGCGGGGAAGAGGTCGATGCAGGGCATGGCACACACCACCGCGTCGACGTGGACCGCGGCGCCCGGCACCGACTCGGTTGAGGCGCCGCGGAGATTGTAGGCGATGGCCCGCTCGATTCTACCCTGGTCTTCTGCCAGGACAGAAACTTCGTCCTTGGTCAGGTCCAAGGCGTGATCGTCCCCGTTCTTGCTCCTCAGTAGAAGCTTGTTGGCGTGGCCGAATGGTCTCGTTTCATGGCCTCGCTTGGATGCCACTCTGCGCAGTAACTTCACAATGCCGGAAACGCCACCTTGACGCGCCGACAAGTTCTCATAGGCCTGTACCATCTGCGGCAGGGTGGTTGTTAGCAGCCGAAAAAGAGTTTCCCTGACGCGTAAACCCAACCCCCGGCCTAGATCATAGGGCTGGCACTTACCCTCTTGTCGTTCGGGACCTCCCAGGCAGCGGGCTCGGAATCCCCGAACCCGATCGCCAACCCGTCCGCACTGCCAGGCATGACTGATACCCCGACCGAGCGAGCGTTGGGCGACGCGCCGCGTCTCGGGAGCACGAACAGCCTCTCGGGCGGTGCCAGCACCCCCAACGGCCGGCTCTCTCCGATGTTGCTGATGTCCCTCGGCACGATCCACCTCGTCCTGGACAAGCCGGGAGACGGCGAGAGGCGGAGCGGGGCGCTGGCGGAGCGGGGAGAGGTGACGGTCGTCGGGCTGGGCGCCATGTCTTGAGTATGGGTCAAGCCTCGTGCATGGAGGATTGAGACGTGCGACATCCCTACTTCCTGATCCAGGAGGTCAGGCACCGCCTCGAGCGTCGAGACGTACTCGGCGCCTTGGCCGACACCCCCCATCTGCTCGATGAATCCAGAGCCCTGGACACGGATGCTCGGGGTTTGGACACGGGACTGCGAGGTCTCGGTGCTCCCCTGGGAAGAGAAGTCTTGTGTGCTGTTCCAGGACTGCGCTCCAGGACTCGGCGACGGTATGGGGGGAGGGGGTTGGCGTGGGGGAGCCGGGCTGGCTGGCACCTCTTGCTGACCCGTCGACAGCTCCTTGCCGGTGTCGGCCTCCTCGACGATAGTGCCATTCCCTTCGTCCCGCTGTGCTGCTTCCACGCCATCCCGCTTCACTGGCGGTAGGAGGGTCGACCAATGTCCTGAGGCGGTGGTAGTCGGGGTGGCGGCGGACACCGAGGGGTTGTCGCGCTGCCTAGTGGAAGGCGGCCCAGGGTCGCTGGGGCCGGCACTGTCTGGGGAGAAGACGGATTTGATGAGCGTCTCGTGCTGGAGGATGTACTGCGTTGGGGAGAAGACGGCGACGCCGGACCGGGGCAGCCAGCCCTCGGGGATGGAGTGGCGGACGGCCTCGGCCTCGAGCGTGTTACCCCTTTTCTCGCAGATGGCGGCAAAGACGGTCAGGCACCCGTAGTAGTCGGCGCTGGTCCTGCCCAGGATCTTCTTCTTTCCGTTCAGGGCCGACTTGCACACGGCGTACGCGTCGTCACACCGGTTCCCTGCCAAATGGGCCAGCGACATGGCCTGGAGGAGATGGAAGATGGGGAGGTTGGCCGGTGTACGGACCTTGGGCAGCGACGCGACAATGCCGGCCGCGTGATCCCACTTCTCCTGCAAACAGCAGCAGAGAGCCAGCTTAAACTTGAGCGACTTGAAGTCGACCGCCCCAGACCTGTCTCCCGTCGACTGCTCAACCGCCATTCGGAGGAGCTGCTCGGCCTTGGAATAGTTTTGGCCCTGGAAACTCATGTACGCCAATGCCTCAAAGTTCTTTAAAAAGTCAGACTCGACGTCCGACCCGCTCGACTCGTCGTCGTCATCGTCGTCCTCGTCGTTGTCGATGGCCAGATTTCCTAGGCTTGCTCCAAGTCCCATTTCTTTACCCAATTCCGGGGATAGACGGTTAGCACCCGGATTTGGATACAGATCTATCGGGGACGTCGTCACTGGACGGGTCGGTGACCCCGGGCCCTCCATAACAGATTCTGCAACGGTAAAACGATCGTTCCAAAGCTCGATCCGCTCGCGTTGGGCATGGGTGAGTCTCGGGCCGCCAGCCTCGCTTCCAAAGTGGGAGCTGTACCGAGTGCTAGCTGTCGAGCTTGCGGCGCTGTGGAACTTTTGGGCCGCCGCGGCGAGGCTCTGGAGATTCCTTGACTGTTGTGCAGCTAATGGATCCGGCTCGTCTGCGTCGCCGTCGTAAGGGGGCGCCGCGGCCTTCAAGGACTCTTCCACCAGCAACTTGAGGTTCCTCAGTTCGCTGAACAGGGACTCTTGTGAGGCGTGGGTTCGGAATGTCAGCGACCTGTGCGAGCCAGAAGTCAGCGAGGAGTTCTGGTCACAGGTGAAGGCCCTAGGACTGAGGTGTATCAGGACGGCATCACCCACACATTGACAACAGCAAGGGCCGTTTGCATCGAACAGTTGGATCTGTAGATGTTCCGAGTAAGGTCGGACACATCATCACCCCGGATGGCCAGGCGGAAATGCGTGCTCGGCTTGTGGAGCAGCCTGGCCAGGCTTCGTGCCTCGGTACTGGGCTCGCCGTTGATCTTGGTGATGACGCGCGTGAGGGCCTCGACGCCAAGCTTGCAATCGTCAAGAGCCGTGCTGATCTGCGTCCACATGTCTTCATCGAGATGGGCCAGAGCCAGCGGCCCCCTCTGACACTCGCGAACTGTCTTCTCGACCGAGCTGAGGAGGCTCGCCAGCCGTGTCACCTCAGTCGACAGGGAGACCACCTTGGCGTCGATGTTTCTGACTTCCCTGACCAGCTTCCCGAGCCAGACTGAGATCTAGCAAAGCAGAGAAACGCTCTGCCGTCAACAAACTGCAGTCTCACTGTCATTGGGAAACTACATACCGTGGCTGCCGAGACGGCCAGCGACGCGGCCCCTGAGGCGATAGTAAGGGGATCCATGTCGGGTTCACCGTCTCCGTGATCCAATTTGTGTGCTCGGATTCAAAGACTGGAATGTCGCGTTGGCCAGCATTGGTAAGAAAAGAGAAAAGCTGACGGTTGTTCCCCCGACCGCGAGCCTTGTTCCCCGCCCTCATTAAGCGCCGCATGGATCCTGCACTTTGCCCATGCCGCGTTCAGCTTCAGTTGCCTGCATATGCTCATTGGTAGATTCTCCCCATTGGCTCACGCAATCGGCGGATCCCGTGAGGCTCTTGCCCCTGCATGCTGTCGGTTTGATGCTCAGCAGGCTGGGAGCTGAACACTGCCACACTCACTGCCACGGCCATCGTTGTTGATGAGCGAATTCCACAACTCTACAGGGGCATTAAAAACAAGACCCTGCTTGCAATACAGGAGAAGAATACTGGAAGGTAGCCCGTCTGTCTTAAGAGTAGGTGAATACATTAGTTACAACTGATTCATATTCTCTCATCTACAATCCTCAGGTGATTAGGTACCAGAAACGCGCCCGACTGGCCTCCAGAGGGAGTACGCGTGCGTGGCTGACACCCACAGCAGACTCCATGGGGTTGAGCAGCACGTTGACCCATGCAGGGCGCTCAGCCTGGGGTGTGTTTATAGGGTGGGAGGCGACTGCGTTGGGAGTTATCGTCGGGGGGGTAAGTATAGGGGGAAGCTGGCTGGAGTATCATCCCTATAGTTACACGATTGTCTGTTTGTATCCAAGCCCCAGATGGTGAAAGAACACAGGTTTTTCTTCCTCCGCCCAACCAGAGCTTACCTACTCGCTCTCGTCACTGTCAACAGGAAACCACCAACTTCCCATTCCGCCCAGAAACCCAGACATCAAAGGCGCAGCCCAGTCCCGAGACCACCATGGCCTCTCCGGAAGCAAGCCCCTCGAGAGCTGATCTGGGCGCGTCTCAGTCTGCCAAACACCGACACGCACGCCGCGAGCCTCCCAAAAGCTCTCCACCAAGAACCGGTTCTCCCCCCTCTGTG
Organism: Staphylotrichum tortipilum; assembly: GCA_033296695.1. NCBI lineage: Eukaryota > Fungi > Ascomycota > Sordariomycetes > Sordariales > Chaetomiaceae > Staphylotrichum > Staphylotrichum tortipilum. The sequence continues at coordinate 12,186 of MU856008.1, forward strand.
GGCGCACGTACACGTGGAGCACGACCTGCTCGAGCCGCGGAAACCTCTCCATCCCCCTTTCCAAGGCCAACCAGTCCCTGTAGATGGCAGGCCAGTAGATGATGCTGCCCACGCGAAGGCGCCGCAACGATGGCGGCAAGTTGGCGAGGAAGTCCTCCGGCGCCGTCTCCCGGATACAGTAGCCCGTGGCCGGCTGGCAGCTGTACGAAGGCCGGAAGACGGGCCCGTAGAGCAAAATCTGGTCGATTTCAAGGATCTCAAGGACCGAAAAGTCGGTAAAGGACAGGCCGGACGGGCAGGACGCGAAGCCCGGATCCAGGAGCGGATCGAAGACCTCGCGGCTGCTTCTGTAGTAGAATTGGACCATTCAATTGTTGCCGTCCTCGTGGTCGGACGCAAGGTGGACTGACCGGATGAGGACCGAGTAGCACAGACGGCGCAGGGTTGATTGGGCGTGGGCGAGGTGTTCGGATGGGTTCAGGATCCTCCATGCGTCGTCATCTAGCGCCTCGTGGTATTCGAGGTCTGAGAGCTGGGAGGAGTGGGCGAGCATCTGCGCGAGGAGCGGCGCGGCGATGCCGTTGAGGGATAGTTTCTTTAGGTTAGGCAGCGGCACGTCCCAGGGCTCATCATTGGCCTGAGCGACGGCCGACCTTTTGTCGATGATGCCGCCGCCGCAGTCGGGCGGAAGATCTTGTCCACCTCGTAGACACGCCGCTCCCTCGCCTCTGCGGGGCTAACGCCGGGATGTTTGAGCTTTGCTGGCGCAGGACCAACACCCTAACTGACGCGGCGAGACCGGCGTTTCGGATGATAGCCTCGACGAAGTGCTCGAGGTGCCTCTCTTGGCGGCGGTAGTTCTCATCTTCGAGGTCGTGGTACCAGTGGAACAAGATGGGTTGAACCATGTCGCGGAGTCGTTTGCAGCAGGAGAGGGTTATCTGGTCACTACAGCCTTTCGCCACATCGTCCGGGTCGGCGGTCACCACACAGTCGACTTGGCAGTGGAAACAGAACGGGCGACAGATGCCGAGATGATTTCGGCAGGAAGGTTCAGGATGCTGGCGGCGTTGGGCTTGCTGCGGGTTTTCGCGTGTGTCGGTAACTCGGGCACCATGGTGGTCATCTCTTGTTGTTTCTCTTGTGAGCCAGGGAGGCGGGGGTTGGTAAAACGATGCTCGAGGTCTCAATCTGGAGAAGGTTGCAGCAAAATGCTGAATATCAACCTTGACCAGTCTATTTTCCGGATAATAGGGGTAACTAGTGGGAAGTGTGGTAACAGCCGGGTTAGTGCAGTTCTGTTAGTTACCTTTCTCAGTCCAGTCAAGGACAAGAAGCCGTCTCATGTTGTTGCGCGCACGCAAGGGAACAGAGAACTGGTGATGCATATTGCTGGTTGCTGGTTGCAGGTCTGCAAGCTGCAGGCTGCAGGCTGCAGGCTGCAGGTGGAAGATATCCTGCAACCAAAGAACAAAGAACAAAGCTACGGGCAGTGTGGGCGGTCCGGGCTGGTGGAACGGTGTGGAACAGACTGGTCCACACCAGCAACACATGTCGATGCCTCTTGGCCTTTACGCTAGCATTTCCTGTCCATCCCAGTCAGTGCCTTCATGGTTTACTTTTAAGGTTCCCGTCGCCCGTATGTATTTGCGAGGCAGAACTCAAAGGCCAGGGGGGCCTTCATTCCCTGGTACTCATCACGATTTCAGCAAAGCAAGAACCACAGGCCAGGAAAGTCGTCAATCAATGACCGGAGCAGCACGGCTGGCATCCGTTCTAACCCGGAAAGGACCCCCAGAAGCCGCGAGACCTCTAGAAACCCCGAGACCCCAACGCCGACCAGGCTCTGCCTGCTTGTATGTACAGTGTACCGCCGGCCCCCTGACCCCGACCACCTTTTGCATGCTACCCACCCACCCCAACCCGCGCCGCGCTCCTACTCCCTGAAGCCAAGAAGAGCAAAACAATGGAAAGACGGGAGAAAAATGATGAAAAAAAAAAGAAAAAGAAAAGGGGGAAAGAAAAATCCAAAGCAGTGCGAAACAAAACACACAAAACAGAAACATACAATATGGAAAGACCAACACCCTCGAACCGCCAACCCCTACCCGACAACCCCTAACCCCCTCAAACAAACAACCTACGCGGCACCCCCAGCCAGCTTCTGCAGCGCATCCAACAGAGCACGGCACATGGTCCCCTGCGCGCACGCGGCGGCACCGGTAGCAGCGTCAGCACCCGCCTTCTCCCCCGCCTTCCCCCCCCCCCTCCCCCCCCCCCCCCCCCCCCCCC
>MU856009.1:0-14469 GCA_033296695.1 Staphylotrichum tortipilum
TTGAACCAATTCCCAACTCCTCACACACATCGTTTTGTACCCATTTCACAGTGCCTCCATCCAACCAGCTGCATTGGTCCGAAAACGCTGTTCCAACACTGGCGAATAACCAGGCGGAGATGAATCAGTTGGCGCAGGGTCTGTGGATCTCTTGTTCCTGGGCAGAGGTATGAGAGGGCTGATGGTTTCCAGTTTGCGCGAGTCTGAGTTCACAGTCGGTTTTGGCGACGTCAACGACGGCTGGGGGTGGGGTGCCGCCGCCGGCTACGAGTACGGGTCCAGAGGTGCCGGGAGGGAGTGAGACACCCGGCGGACCTGAGGTACCGAGTGGGACCGAGAAACCCAGTGGCCCAGCTGCCTCCACGACCGGAGTGGTGGTTGGAGGAAGTGCTCACATGAGGGCGAGATGGGCCCTTTTTGGGGCTGGAGTTGCCGGCGCCTTGGCCGTTGACATGCTGGGCGTGCTCCCGTGAGGGTGTGATAAAGACTCAAGTAAAACGGCATCCGAGGCTCATTAGAACTCATCAATTTAATGACGATCTTTGCAACTTGTTGCCCCTGGGCCGCAGGTGAATGAAAACTTGCCGCTAAAACAAGGGCGAAAACCGAAACAGCCCGTGTTACGCTGAACCTCTCCTTACAACGCTCAAAAGGCAATTTAAAGACGCTGATGAACCGAAGAAGCAGACTTGTCATCAATCATCTCCCCACGCCAACTGAACGAAAACAACCCGAACACTCCATCCAATCTCTTCCATCAACAACCCCGATCCACCGCTCAAATAATACAGCAATCACACGGCAATGGGCACGGCACCACGAAACAGAACCGGCCCGGGCATGCCTTGCTGCGGCCACCGCGCAGGTGCAGCTCCGCGTCGCTCTCCGGGTGCGGGCGCTGGGGGTCTGTACTCAGCATGTCAGTGGCCAGTCCTTCCTGCATCTCAATATAGTGCTCTGTCTGAGGAGCCGCGCGGAGAAAAGGAGCTGCATACTCATTGCCTGCGGGGCGGGCGGTTGGGTGGTTTGGACCTGCGCTTGGCCAACGGCGGGTTGCTGCTGCGGGGTGGAGGCCTCCATCGTGGGCGGGGATTGGACGGGCGAGGTGAGGTGCGCGTGAAGGGGAATTTTGTCGGGCGCGAGGTTATTGGTGTGCGTTGTAGTGTTGGTGGGACGGCAGGGGATTTAAGGGTGAGAGATAATGGAGCGGCACGGTGAGGGAAGGATTCTTGGTCCTGGTCGTCGACGCTGTTTGATGGCTTCGAGTCGAGTGTGGCGGTGACGGCACAGGATCCTGGGACAGCTGACGTGTCGGGCTGTGGCTGGCTTGGTTGGGAGCGAAGGAGGCTGTGTCTCAGCTTGGGGGGCATTAATGCGATCATCAGTTAACCTGGACCCCAACCCTAACCCCGTGTTTATTTTGGGAGTCGTCGCGTATGACGTCACCGCTTTCTGCCCCTTCCCCCCATATCGCCAGAACAGCGTGCAATCGGGAATTCGCCGTGGCCAGGCCGGCTGGTTTGAGCCCGCTGGATAAGCCGAGACTAAGGCAACGCAAGTATCTTGCAAAGTAGCTTCCCGTCTGTAACCCCCCGTCCTTCGTACCCAGCTAGCAATCACTTGCAGACTTCGAGCGGCGACGACTACCTTACGTGTCCTGGATGCTATTTTTGGTTACCAAGTCGCCAAATGTAAACGGAATGGAGCGGGAGTTGCTTTTCGGCGAGCCGTGTTCCCAGGGGACTGCATACGAGTTGCTGTGGGACACCTTGTGTGAGAGATGATGTTTACGTTTCTATGGATAACTACTGGATAGTTAGCGGCGAATAAACAAACACATTTGGTTCAATTCTTGTTGCAAACCACGGTCGTCAGTGCTAGTTACCATACTCGGCCTCATATAATAATTTCAAACAACTGCCGAGCCTTGTCTCGCTGCGTTGGTTCTAGCTGTCTTTTGGCCGCTCCTCGTTCACTGCCACAGCCGCAGCTGAAGCGACGATGCGGAGCGGCTTGATGTCTGGCTGGGACTGGAACCTGACTTTTCTCTCGGGAATTCAGTTGAGCGCTCTACGACATCGGCAACGCAGGCCAGATGCTTAACACCAGAACCTTTGTTGCCGTCCAGCCCACCACTGCTGTCTGGATGCCCCAAGATCCAATCTGTACTGAATTCAGTGCGCTGCCTTGCTCCCAATTCTCCCGAGTCGACAAGAGGAGAAGTTGGAGCCTCGTCCTCTTTCAGCACCACTTCGTGGCCTGGGACGGGGGTGAGGATAAGACTATTGCATGTGGCTGTGTGGCGGGCGTAACCTCCGCAGCCAATGGATTTTCAGGGCTGCGACGATGCATGTCCTCGGAGGCGTGTGAGGCGCCGGCCATGCAACAGCAGCATGAGCCGATCGCGGTTAGTTCGCCCCCAATCCCCCGCTCAGCCGTCAGCCCGCTCAGGCTCAGCCCAACCCAAGTTGAAAGGCAGCAACAGACCCCGTCGGGCATCTCCAAGGGCTCACCGTCTTGCGTGTCAGGACCACTGAACGGCAATACTTTCATCATTTTTAGAGCCTTGTGATATGTGCCAAATCGTCTCCCAGAGTGCAACAGATACCAAACCGATAGCATGGACGAAATTATCTTCCGGACCTCTGTGGCCATATGCAAGGTTGTCCAGGAGGCCACAAGCTACTTGGAGATCTTTAACTATTCGGTGGGTGGATATGATCCCTCAGCGAGGGTGGTTGTTATTGTTACTTACTTGCCAATGTTCCCTGCCTACTTAGGATCCCAAGTACAACATGTTGGAGGAGCACCCATTGCTGCCCGAAGAGTTTGACAACTTCCTGCACCAGAAGGCGAGGAAAGCCCCAAGTCCCCGAGATAGCCTGAGCTAACTGACAGACTGCCAGGGCGCATTCGCTCCCCGAGACCTCCCCGAAGGTGTCCAGTTGGTCAGCGGGATGCGGTTGGTGTAGGTAGCTGTCTCTTCGTTCCAACGAAAAAGTACACTAAACAGCAAGTCAGCCTCCAACTCAATGCCAAGCATCCCGAAACCTTTGCGCACAGGTACATCTCGCTGCCCAACGGACAGTACGAAGATATGGTGCAAGCTATGCGTCTCCCCTTCAACGCAATCGAAGGCACAAGCGCTGTCGGTCCCTTGTTCTGGGCGGCCATTGACCAGGCCGATGACGACCCCCACCTACGTACGATTTCCCAACCTCCCCCCCGTTCTCCCATGTCGTACTAACGACTCTCAGAAATCATCTTCCGCAAGTCCGATGTCCGCAAGAGAGGGTTAACCCGGGGCTGGGAACTGGTGTTATCACACTCGTTCCGTACCAACATCACGATGGGTTTTGCCAAGGGCACACCCTCCTCGGATATGGTGCAGCATATCAGGGATCTACATGCCTGCGCCCACCAGATCCGGCACCCCCTGCTCCTCCCACTTCTCATCCTCAGCCGCGACTTGTCCAGCGATACAGACCAGAAACAACGAGAGACTCGCGAATGGCTCCGTAGCCTAGAGCATGCCATCAGTATGCGGAGTATGATGACCGACGAGGAAAGCAAGTACGTCCGAGAATCCATCGTCGACGTCGACGAAATCAACCGTGACCTCGTCGAGTGCTACGCCCGCGTGCTTTGGAAGCGCCCCCCAGCCTATCTAGAGGTCATCAAGGCGATCGAGAGCGCTATGGCCCGCTTCTGGGGTCGGGCAGCCGGCAACCCTGCGTATGGCGGCGCGGGGGGTGAAGTCGACAAGCTACACCACAGCTTCCTAGCCCGGCTGGAGTTCTATGCTACTAGGCTCAAGGGCATGGAGAATTATGCCCAGGTCACGATAGACCGACTGACAAATCAGCGGTCAGCGGTATGTCCCCTCTCCCTCACTCACCTTTCCCCCCTGCCCGCCCTTTTCCCCCTCCTGGCTCCCTATGAGTTGAAACAAGCAAGGAAACCAACTAACCGGCCCCGTTTCGTACCCCTCCAGCTCATCAACATCATTGCCCAAAAAGATTCCAAACTCGCCCTCCAAATGGCCGGCGAACAGCGTCGCGTTGCCCACATGGCCGGGCGCGAGAACACGTCCATGATATCGCTCTTTGGCGCCATCTTCCTGCCGGCCACGTACCTCGCCTCCATCTTTAGCATGTCCTTTTTCGACTTCAAGCCCAGCGATAACAACAGCAACAACAACAGTACGTCCCCTGGGGGCGACCTGTCTTCGTACGTCTCCCCGCACTTGTGGATCTACTTCGCCGTGATGCTGCCAGCGACGCTCTTTCTTGTTGTCTGGTGGAAGTGGTGGGACCGCCGCCGCGAGAAGTGCTACGCGCAGGAGGACGCGGATATCGAGGAAGGGATTGAGAGGATGGAGGCGGAGATTATGGCGACCATGAGGAAGAGGACGATGAATAAGGCGAGGGTGTGGGGATGAGATGGCGTGAACCAGGGCATGGGGGTTATTTTTGGGTCGTGGTTTTCGGTAGTTGGCTTCGGGTTTTGTGTGACTGGGGAAGTAAGTCCCAAAGGGAGCTCGTATCCCTTTCCTCTCTAGTCGAATTTTCCACGTGGTCAACGTTACTCATCGTTTCTCGGATCGACAAAACAATGGCATCTTCCCGGTCCTAGTCCCAGGAAGGGATGGAACACGCTTTCGGGGTCCCCGTTGTTCATGATGCCCGACACTCCAATAATTGGAGCCCATTGGCGCGCATAGCAGTTCTTTGAGATCCAGAACGGCCCTGGACTCCGTTAGAAGCTAGCATTAGGGCACGCTGACGTTTTTCCCGGTGCCAAGGATCGCACTGGAGCTCTTGAGTCCAAGAACGACATGTCTTGCGCTTTGGGTTACGTTGAGGGCAGTACACGACCTAGCCCCAGTCGTCCGGGTAAGTAGAGCGGCGTGGGTCTTGAGCCGACGTGGTGGAAACTCGTGCCCCTCGTCAAGCCTCACGAGCGAACATTGAGATCGAACCAGGTAGCGGGATGCTGACGATCAGTCTGGCGATGCTCGGTAGGGCTTGGGTAGTATCTGGCATCAGCCCAACGCCAAGCATAAACCGACTTTAGCCGCATAGCGTTTCTGAGGCTGGGGTCCCATCATGAGCTCTGCCTAAATGTCGATCGTGTCCCGAGATCCGAGATCCGGCAGGGCGGTTATGCCGGGAATCCGGGGACTGACCTTCCATGGCGTTCGCCAATCCGGGGAAGAGACACGGGGTACATGCCCAGCATTTAACCTTGACGCAGGTGCGGGCCCGTGGGAACCCAAGACCCAGGTTTTGTTTCAGACACTAGCCGGCGAAGTGCGGCTCCTAATTAATCCAGATCAGCATCAGACGGGTATCGCGGAATCCGAGTCGTTGGTTGATGGGATTGTGGACTGGTACATGCCCAGAGACGGGAAAGAATTCGTCATCAGAGGGACTGTAGAACGTTGTCAACGGTCGACCGGATGCTATGTCTGAGTCCAACCCTTGAGTCGATACCCGGTGACCTCACGTCCGAGATGTGTGCGAAGGGACCGCCATCCTGACGCCACGGCGACCCTTCCATGTGGCTCCCTCACGCGGGTCGGCCCAGGCCCTTCTACGCCCCTCTCGCATGAGGGTTCCTGTGCCACCAAGCTTCTCGGTTGATCTCGGCCCCCCGCGAAGACGCCGCCAGTCCACCAATTACCCGTCTCCCTTGCTTATTTCGCGGCGTTTGGGTTACCTGCCAAGCGCCCTGGCGGTTGCCAATACCACACAGCACGGAGGAGAGGTCGCGCCGGCTAGCCAAATTTGGACAATACGTCGGAGAGGCTCACCACCAGAGCCACCAGACACGCGGCAGGTCCTGCTCAAACTCCTCTGGATGGCGACACCAGGCACAGATCCCCAGTTTTTGTGTTTAGCCAGAAGTCGGAGTCGACTCTGGCAGGCGCGGAACACGCACAGGCGCCATCGGCGTGTGAACTTTGTAATGACTTGGACGAAGTCGACGACGTCAGTCCAAAAATATAAGGATCGTGTAGCTTCATGAACAAACCAATCTATCTCCATCCACTCCACCGCGTCACCAGGCATTCAAGCCACATCTCCCTCTTGTTCTCGCCATCATGGTCTCGTTCAAGTCTATCCTCCTCACCGTTGCGGCGGCCGCTTCGGCCCTTGCTCGTCCCTTCGACTTCGCCGACGAGGGCAACTCGACTTCGGCTCTCGAGGGCCGTGCCGTGACAGCCAACTCGGTTGGCACCCACAACGGCTACTTCTACTCGTGGTGGTCGGATGGCGGCGGTGATGCCACCTACACCATGGGCGCCGGCAGCCGCTACAGCGTGACGTGGAGGAATACGGGCAACTTTGTCGGCGGCAAGGGCTGGAACCCCGGCACGGGCCGGTAGGGCGCCATCCCTCATCCCCGAGAGAGAATGTTAATACTGACACCTTGATGCCAGCACCATCAACTACGGCGGCGCCTTCAACCCCAGCGGCAACGGCTACCTCGCCGTGTACGGCTGGACGCGCAACCCGCTGGTCGAGTACTACGTGGTCGAGTCGTACGGCACGTACAACCCGGGCAGCGGTGGGCAGTACAAAGGCACCGTCAACACCGACGGCGGCACGTACAACATCTACGTGTCGACGCGCACCAACCAGCCGTCCATCGACGGCACCCGTACCTTCCAGCAGTACTGGTCCGTCCGCACGTCCAAGCGCGTCGGCGGCGCCGTGACGATGCAGAACCACTTCAACGCCTGGGCCTCCAAGGGCATGAACCTCGGCAGCCACTACTACCAGATCGTGGCCACCGAGGGCTACCAGAGTAGCGGCTCGTCGGATATCTATGTCCAGACCAAGTAGTAAGTGCATATGGCCGAACAGCGGAGAGACGGTCATGGATTGGCTGACCGTGTTGACAGAATTCGGGATCGATGGTGGCAGAGGCTTGGTGGAAGAGCGTGATGGACGAACAGGGGAGTCCCCTATTTTGAGGGAGTTGTGGTGTGGTGTGGTGGAGGCCGGCCTGGAGCTGTTCTTCTTCGATGTAAATACTTACATTCATGAGTGCTTGATGATTATTCCGACGCGCGTCTTACGGCATCACTCCTCGTAGAGGAGACAGCATATTGTGTTTCATCGAGTGTTTAACCGTAGCACCACTGAGTGGCTAATGCCGGGAACATAGGTAGCCCAACTTGCGACATACCGAGTTATCGGAAGAGGTTCGCAATTATCCAAGACCTTCAAGGCCAAACTCGAAATCCACTCAAGGGGGATGAGCTACCTCAAACCCAAACCCTATGTTTTACGCCCTCACGCCAACTGCCGTCGCCTGGTTGCCCCCGACAATCCCGACAAAACGTCCGCCTTTGCCTCCGGCAGCTGTCTGAACCTAACCTTGAACCCGACTCCTCTCGTACCTCGATCCGACCCACTGCTTGCCACACCTCGACACCATCCCAACCCCCACCATTCCGATATCCCGCCATGCCGCCGCCGCCGCCCCGCTCCGAACCGATCCCCTAATTCCCGCGCGAGCTGCGCGACAAACAAGACAAAGACGCACTCCACAAGCTCAACCAGCCCGAGCGGCACTACTGTCGCCACTCACAGCACCGGCACCACGGCTGGGGCTCGTGGGGCTACACCCTCCTGCGCACCGTCTACACGCCCGAGGCGGACGCGCTGTTCCCCGTCCTCCTCGAGCGCCTGCGGCGCGTCGTGCGCTACTGGTGCCACTACACCCGCTTCCCCGCGTTCGGCGCGTACTGCGAGCAGCATAAGGCTGATGATGGCGATCCCAACGAGGAGCTGTTCCGCCGGTTCTTTGTCGAGGTGGTTGAGGGCCGCAAGGGCTTGCGCATCTTGACAGCAGTGCCGGTAGGGAGGGCGATGTGGCCCGGTCCGCCGCCCTCGCGGAGTACTTCCAGCGGTGGTGTTAGGGCGTGGATACCCGCTCCAACACGGGCGACGTACGCGACGTGGATCCGCGGTTTGCCAGCGGCTTGGTCGTTGACAGGAAGTGGCTGGCGGCGCTCGCGCATATCGACGTCGAGCCGCCGCCGCTGCGGTGCGCGGCGACGCGCGAGAAAAAGGCTGAAGTCCTGGGCACGGGCTATCCGGCGTGGTTGTGGCTGCTCGAGGCGAGGTACATGGCCATGCCGGCGGAGAAGCGGGAGCAGGAATTCTCGAGCTGGTTGGGGCTGGATAAGGCGTACCTCGGCTGGTTGCGGGTAGAGCCCTTTGATTTGTACCACACGTGGTCGGATCACTGGGGGTTGAACCACGGCGACCGCGGCTTCTATCTGACGCACGAGGAGATCCCCACGGGGTCGGGCGTGTATATTTATCACCCGCTGTGAGGGACCGGCCAGAGAGTCGGTAGTGGAATGTGAGGTTTGCGATAATTACCGGCTTCTCCATTAGCTATGGTCCTCAGGTCGTGGTTGACCGTCTGCTGCCCCGTATTAAATTTTCCATCAGTCTTCGTCTTCGCAACACAAGCTTCGTGACCCTCCACGTCTGTTATTGCGAACGAAGCATCAATATCAGGCGGAACGAGGCAGCAGGGGAAATTGCCAACTTTCCAGGAGCGGGCGAAGCGGTGATAAGCCGAGGCAGTCAACCTTTAGTGGTCGGTTCAACCTGGCCCAAGCCACACTGGCCTCCTTTATTTTCCTGCACAGCACCCCTGTCAGGGCGATGTGGCGACTAATGCCGCAACTAGAGACCACGAGTGGTTGGGCACACCCGAGCGATGCCACACGGACCAGATGCGTGTCCTGCTTCGTTGCCAGTAAAGTTAGGCGGTTGGGTTTCGGGCGTCCAATCGGGGGTTCAGGGTTCCTAAGGGTGCAGAACTTAATCCAGCATAACTAGTTATGCTGACTTGAGAAAGCACTATACATTACTTCCAAGGCCCATTCACCTGCCAGGCAGTAGTACCAGATATAGAGCATTTCTGACCTACTCCAATCCTCTCCTCCTTCCCCTACGCCTCTAAATCACGCTACCTCTAGGTGCAACGCCCGTATCCCGTTTGACTATTTACGAAAACGTCAGTATTAATTTGCAGGTGTCTCGTAACAAGAATAACTTACCATCCGGTACCACAGTGGGCGGGCGTCGTTCCGCAGAACCCGCCAGCGCTGCAGCACTGGTTGTTGAAGTCGCCGCCGTTGCATCTCCACCCCCCCTTGCTCGGGCCGCAGGTGCCGTCGACCGAAGGGATGTTTATGGTGATGCACGTGCTCGAAAAGGATCGTTGGCTGTCGTTGTGTCAGACGTGTTTCCAGCGGCGGTTGGGCGTTGGAGGTTTCAGGGGTAATTCAGGGGCACCAAACAAAACAACCAAGACTTACCATCCCTGAGCGCAGTGATTCACGGTAGAACCACAGCTACCCGAGCTTGAGCAGCAAGTACCAAATGCAGAGCCGACGCAAGTCTTGCTGTTAGACCCGCACTTGCCATCGGTCGAGATAGAACTCCTGGTGCTGCTGCAAGTGCCGAAGCCGTTTTGACACCCGGCTTCGCAGTGAGCCGTGGTGCTCCCACAGTTCCCACTTGACGAGCAGCAGGTGCCGTACCCAGACCCGATACACGTCTTTCCGTTGGAACTACACTTCCCGTCGGTAGAAATCGAACTGCTCCCACTGCTACAGGTCCCAAAGCCGCTTTGACACCCAGCCTCGCAGTGCGCCGCGGTGCTCCCGCAGTTCCCACTCGACGAGCAGCAGTTGCCGTATCCAGACCCGATGCATGTCTTGCCATTGGACCCACACTTCCCGTCAGTAGAAATCGAACTGCTCCCACTGCTGCAGGTCCCAAACCCGCTCTGGCAGCCAGCATCGCAGTACGCCGTGGTGCTCCCGCAGTTCCCGCTCAACGAGCAGCAGTCTCCAAACGCCGAGCCGACACCATGTCTTGCCGTTGGACGGCCCACATTTGCCATCAATCGAGATGGTACCACTTCCACCACTGCAAGTACCGAACCCGGATTGGCAGCCGGCACTACAGTGATCAGCTGTACTCCCGCAGTACCCATTCTGCGAGCAGCAGCCCCCAAACCCAGACCCGACGCACGTCTTTCAATTGACGCTCCCGCACGACCCGTCGGTTGAGATGCTCCCACTCCCACTCGCACACGTACCAAAGGCGCTCTGACACCCGGCCTCGCAATGCGCAGTGGTGCTGCCGCAGTAGCCGCTGGCGGAGCAACAGTCCCCAAAGCTCGACCCGGCGCAGATCTTGCCTTTGACGGACCCGCAGCGGCCGTCGCTCGAGACCCTAGAGGACGCCGAGCACGCCCCGAAATCGGACTGACACCCGGCGCCGCAGTGATCGGTGGTGCTTCCGCAGTAGCCGCTCGCAGAACAGCAGTCGCCGAACGCGGTGCCGATGCTGATCTTGCCGTTGGCGCCGCACGAGCCGTCCGTGCTGATGTTGCTGGGCGGGCAGGTGCCGAAGAGGGGCTGGCAGCCCGTGCCGCACTCGGCTGCTGACGAGCCGCACCGGCCCGAGGCGGAACAGCAGAGGCCGAAGGCCGAGTTGGTGCAGTTGTAAAGAGAGGTGCCGCCACAGGAGCCGTCAGGAGAGTGAGTGCCGGTCCAAGGAGGGGCGTTGCAGTTCCCGTAGAGGGATTGGCTGGACAAGGGGGGAGGCGAGGCGTTAGTGGGGAGAAGAGATGCTCGAAGGGGGTTCGAGAAGCGAGAAAAACACCCACCAGTCTGTGCCGCAAGACGCTTCGAGACGTCCGCAGAGACTGTTGGCGCCGCAGCATGCACCCCAGGTCGGCGTGCATACCCAGTTGTTTGCCGTGTTAGGGCCGCAGGTGCCGTCCTCTGTGATGGCGCCTGTTTGCCACGCTGGAGGGGTGGCTGTGGTTTGGGCGAGGACGGCGGTCTCCGAGAGCAGGAGCCCGACGAGCGCGGCCTGTGGCGGGAGCATGCTGGAGGAGGCGCTGGGGTTGGGTTGGGCTGGTCGTGGGAGGGAACGTGTGGGAGCAGCGCCGCGGGTTGAGGTACCTCTTAAGGAATCATGCCGTCGTCCTGGTTGGCGTCGTCCCATGTCCAGGTACGTCCCTGACTTGGCCCTCGTCAAATTCTCGGTCTTCGGACTTGGCACGCATCGCCGAGAAGAATCGGTCAGCTTTTAAGGTCCATGGCAGCTCACTTGGGATCGGGCCGACCGCGCGAGGTGCGAGTTTGCGGGCTGGATGACGCCGGCTGGGCGTCCACGACTTGCCTGATGCGGGCAACGCTGCTCTCTGACTGGCACAATCTGGGCCCAGTTCCGTGGATAACTGCTAGGGCCCGCTCGCCCAAACCAGCGCTAGGCGGCTCGGGGGTGAGCGTTTACCTGGTTGGGAAATTCCCCCAACACCGACCACGAGAATCTCGAACCCATCACGCAGATGCCCCAGATCCTTGCCGAGCAACACAGCAGTTTTATCGTGGTTGGGGCGTCCGACAGTATGAGCCGTATGGGCACGTTCACCATGACGAACACCAATAACATGATCTGGGCTCCCGGAAAGTTCGTCCCCGTGGCCGGCCCTGGAAGCGACCTCATTACCTTGTCCGGCACGTCATACGCGGCGCCGCTGGTGGCCGGTTTGGTGGCTTACTACCGCGGTCTACGGTACGACGAGGGGGGGGCCAATATGTTCAACGATCCGGCCGTAGTCAAGACGTGGCTCAAGGCCCTTAGCCGGACCGTTGAGGTCGGCATGTTGGTTCAAGAGGAGGAACCCTACATCTCCGGCAGCAACAAGTTCTCCCACCTCGTGCCGACCGTCTGGAACGGCCAGCTAGACGGCACCTTGTCGTGCGTCCTCGACGGCGCATGCAGCGGGACGGGCATTCGCAAGAAGAGGCGCGGTTTTCTCGAGCGCCGCCAGAGTGGCGACAGCTGCCCTCTCCCCCTCTTGCCGGGAGAAGAAGCAGGAGCTGGAGGCGGAGATGGAAGCGGAAACGGAAACGGCGACGGCACCATCAACGACGGCGGCCTGAACGACCAGCTTGGCCCGACCAAGACCTTTACCTACAGCAGCGGCACCCCCTCGCCTACCTGCACCGCCAATTGCGGAAAGTACTGCACCGACTTCTGGTGCCGTCCCGATCGCACCGGCCAGCCGGACCACTTCACCGAGCCCACCCGCATCTCAGCCACCGCGATCCCGCCCTCCCTCCCCACCGGCACCACCACCCCAGGAAACGGCGGCACTGCCATACCCCCCATTCTCCCGACAATCTCAGACAACGAGGGCACCGCCATTCCCCCAACCCTCCCAACCACCACCACCTCAGGAGACGACGGCGCCGTCGGCGGCGGCACGACCGGCCACCCCGTCGTGACCGACATCTCCACCGGCCCGCCCCCGCCTCTCTCCACCGTCCCCTGGCTGACCAACTGCATCTCCACGGCAATCTGGACGCGCTGCGCGATCCCCAACGCCGGCAACACCGTCTGCGTGGCCACCTCGTCCTGCGCGGCGACCGCCACCCCGACCCCTCCCCCCTCCCTCCCCTCCACCCATCGCTGGATCGCAATCCACCTCGTCGAGCTGACCATCCCGTCAGGCTCGGGGCCCACATCGTGGTGGCGCTACTGGAGCGTGCACGAGGACCCGTCCACGGCCGAGGCCCTCGGCCGGTACACGGGGTTCTGCAACGGGGATGCCGTGTTTGAGAAGACGGACAGCGCCATGACGATTGGCAACGACGATTATCCAAATGATCTGGGGTGGTTTACGGCACGGGAGGCGGTGTCGGTACAAGAGCGCGGGCAGGACGGAGCTTGGGACGCTGGAGTGTGAGAGCGTCCGGCAGGAGTGGATGAGCGGGTGCGTGGATGTGGTCAAGATTAATGATCCCTGGTTTGGGGAGATTCGGAGGTGTGGGCTGCTGGGCAATCCATTGTATAAGTTGGTGTTGGCGTGTTCGTGGGGGGAGGAGTAATGTGGGTAGGTTGAAGAGAGAGGGGAAGTGTTTTATTCATGGGCGTAGTGGACGAGAATATATGAACAGCTAGCCCTATGACGGAGATGCGGACAGGCAATTAGCTTATTATTGTGTTTAGTTGAGGAAGAAAGAAGGAACAATATAGGAATCTGTCACAAAGCCTGGCGTTTCCAGGCAACTGGCAGGCACCTTCCAGGCCGCATGTGGGCACCTGTCAGTCTTGGTGACAAGCGCGGCGCACCCACGGGCTTCGCCGACAGGTGCATGGGATGTGGGGACACCATGTGTTTTAGCCCGCACCTCTGGGGACCATTTTTCCTTTGTTCAGACTTCAGACTTTAATCACACATCGCTCTTTACAATACGCCTCATTCAATTCAACCCCATTACGCAAGCGCTAGTTATGACAGAATGTTTTTGTAGTTGTTCTTTTCGTAGGAGGTCCTGCTATATGCCTAGTCACCACTACCACGATAACCTCGGAGAGCATCACCACCACTACGACAACCTGGGAGAGCACCACCACCACGACAACCTCGGAGAGCACCACCACTGCCACCATAACCTCGACTACCACGACCATGACCACAAAAACCTCGCCTACCACAACTACCACCACCACCACGACTGCCACAACGACAACCACCAGCGCATCTACAGTGTTCCTGACCTGGAACTTTGACACAGCATTTGGCTACCAGGCGCCCGTCAACGGTATGCCAAATTCGTTCGAGCTCGACACCCAGTCCGGCACCGGCTGCAACAGATCGGGTTGGTACGAGACGTCCACCCTCGACTCGCTGCAACACGCCGGCATCAACGGGCCTCTCTACGTCGGCGCAGGCCGTAACGACATTTCCAAGGCGATCTCGATGGGCAGTTGGACAGCGACGGCCAGTCCGGAGGGTAACGTGAAGGCCATATACCAGCTCAATAGCCCGCAGTACTCGCTCGCCGAGGTCTAGCTCGACTTGGTCTGTACGCCACTGACCACGTGCGCGCCAGGCCAGTACACGTTCCGGTCGGGCCCGCTTCCAAACCCGCCGGCCTTTATCACCATCCCGCCGCTGTCGTACCTGAGTTGCCCGCTGGCAAGAAAGGTTCGGGTTGCCAGACTAGCCGGTTCAGTCCCTCGCGACTCTGCTCTAGGTAGGGGTGTGCGACAGTTAGGCAGAGCGGTTGCAAACCCTCGGTTGCAAAACTAAGACGTCGGAAGGTCAGGCCCAACTTCGGGATAACGTTATATGTCGCTCCAGAAGAATGAGTGCACTGTTAGCACCTCTGAAATAACTAGTCAAATAATCGAGCTTATTAGAGCATGGCCAAGTTAGGTCCCATGTACGAGTCTTTGTTTACTCAGTCGGGGTCCTCGATTTGCGCAAACACAAGTCCGCTACCGCAGAGTTCAATGTCGTCGACGGAGCCTTCCTTGTAAGAGCATTAACGCAATGTGGCTGGTGGTTTTTGTAACGGTCACAGGAGTGTATTGCGACTATCTGATGACGACTCTACGAGTA
>MU856010.1:0-14427 GCA_033296695.1 Staphylotrichum tortipilum
TTCAGTGCCCCCATACAACCGCTGTAGTGGTCCTAAATTTCCGCTGTTCCAACAGCTCTCAGTCTCGGGAATGGGAGCGTCAGAGCGGGTAGCTCGGCCGTGTGTACCTGGGCATGAATCGAGGCCCGCGAGTGGTGGAAGTTGAAGTTGGCGCTCGGTGTTTCAGGGGCATCATGGCGTAATTTGTCGAGTATTATTCATATCATTAGAAGCGTAGACCGCATTGCAGCGTCCTCCTGGGCGAGGTATCTCTCTTGTACCCTCGACTTTCTCCTGTTCTTTCGCCTCACCCCCTCTCCCATCACCCTCCCCATCAAACCCCGTACCATACCCAGGTAACCGGGCCTAAACCAACGCCCCAGCAGTCACATACACCACCGTCACAACCACCATCACCACCGTGCTCCCTACCCCTCCCACCGCTGCCCCACCCGTCGAATGCGACGGCTCCAACCCCGTCCCCGTCCCCGTCCCCGTCTTCCCCGGGCCACCATCCCCCCCCATCGGCTTCACCACCGTCTTGGTCGGCGTGGGCATCAACACCACAATCCCCTCCCCCATGATATTATCATAGGAGTACGTAAAACTGACAATCCGTCCACTCAAAACACGTATGCGTCCCCCGGAAAACCGTCCACATGGCCGTCACCGCCTCGGCATACAGCGTATCCCCCGCACCCCACACGCTCGTCGAGGCGCCCTCATATCGCTTCCCCGGCGCGCCAGGGCCGGGGTTGCTGTACAAGCCCATCGTGAGCGTGGTGCCCCCCGGGGGGAGCGCGTTGGCGCCCGACGCGCCGCAGAAGGGGGGCAGGGTTGCGTTGCCGACGGCGTAGGTTGTGCCGTCGTGCACGGTGCGGTACGTCCACCCGGGGGATGTATGGGTGAAGGAGACGGAGTTGAAGGCCGACGGGCAACAGGTCAGGCGGGTGGCGTCGACGGACATGGCGGCGCCGCCTAGGCTGAAGGGGCGGAGGGTGGTGGAATTGGCGAGGGTGTAACCCGCCGGGCAGTCCGTGTAATAGGTCGCGATGCCGTCAGATTTGATGGTGGAGGCGCCGGGGTAGCAAGGGCCCGGGGTGAACTCAGGGTTGCCGGCGACGGTGTGGGTGCTCGACAGCCACGGGGGGATGACTGGGGTCGGGACGGGGCCGGCGTAGCCGCGCGCGGCGATGGAGCAGCGGTCGGAGACGAGCTAGACGTTGGAGGCGGAGAGGCAGGAGGGCGCCGGGGTGAATTGGGCGACGGGGTGAATTGGGCGACGGGGGTGACCGGGGCCACGACGTAGGTGCCGCGCGGGGCGAGCGGGTTATTGTTCATGGTGCAGTGGCTGTCGCCGAAGCAGATCGAGGTGGTGCCGGGGCGGCCCGTGTAGAGGTACTTTTGGATCATGGCGGCAGTGGCGAGGATGAAGCCGTTGTCGCAGTCCCAGTCGGTGACGGTGGTGGTGGGCGGCTCGGAGCGGGCGGTCGACACGGGCAGGGTCACCTGCTTCCCCGAGAGAGTCTTGATCGAGGCAGCCTTGCAGTAGGTGGCGAGGGCCGAGAAGGTGACGGGGTAGGTGGTGCCGTTGATCTCACTGAGGATGGCGGGGCAAGTCGTAGGCGCTGTGTCATGGTCAGCCGTTTTGCTTTGCCCACAATCTTCAAGGTTGGATGGCGGGGGGACTTACGTGGGATAGCAAGCCGTGATTTCACGCGTGATGGCCGATAAGTGTCGGTCATGGTGGTGGCGCCCGTGAAGCCCTCCGGGCAGGCAGTGTACATGGTGCTGCTGAAGATGGTGTTGCCGGTGCTGACCCAGTTGTCCTGGTAGTAGAGGTCATCATAGTTGCCGTCCTCGGGGCGGCCCAGATAGACGGTCGGACATGAGGGCGGCACAACGATCTCGGTGGGCTTCGACGCGAAGGGCCCGTAGTATGTCTTGCAGGCCCAGCCCACGCCGCCGTACGCGTTGCTCGCGAGCTACAGATTGGACGGCGCGAAGCATGTCGGGTCCGGGCGGAACGTGGTCGTCGCAACTGCCACCATGGTTTTGGTCGAGGATCAAAGCGTTGCGTCAATAATTCAATGGTGACCGAGGGTGAGGTGGAAGACCGTCTCGAATGCCTGATGCTTGCGCTCTGCCATTTTGGTGCTCTGACCCCGCCAAACCACACTCCGCGGCCTTGCGAGAGGAGACTCGAGGGTTAGCACGAGCGAGGCCTAAAGCAGCAAAGCTGCCTGTCTGTAGACTTTAGTCACGCCTAGGGTATCAACATTGGGCATAGATTCTGGGCCAGGCAGCTAGCTGAGGGTGCGGCGAGCGAAATGCACCCACTCCCTTCGACTCTCACTGGTCATGGCGGCCATTGCTGAACCCAGGCCCCGCGTGGACACCCCGTCCAGGCAGCGAGCGAGAGCGTCCAAGTCACATGGCACGCATGAGAGAAACCACGGTATGCGACTCTGTGTGGCTGCTCGACGACTTATTCCTGGAGAAGAGGATGTGATGGGAGGATCTGGTTCTGGATCTGTCGAAGACGTCATCCGACTCTGGTGGGTGCCATGCAGGGCAGCCAATTGTCAGCTGCGCGCCTGTCCCCGACCAACCCAGTAACCTCATCGGGATTAGTGGCACCCCCAACAAACACCCAGGCCCACTCCCTGGGCAACGACCACATGTCACCAGCCCGTCGCCGGCCGAAATTACGCCCCCCCCTGCAGTTCTGCATCCAGCTGCGTTGCCATGCTTGCCGCGCCAGACTACCTAAACAAGAACACCCGCAGTCCCTCCTGCTCCCGCTCCCGCCCCCCTCCCCCCTCCAGCAGGCACTTGCTTCGAGGACGACGACCGCGATGAACGGCCACTTTGCGGCGGTCGGCGACGGGCCGACTGCTCGGCAGTACGAGCATGGCATCCAGGTCATCGACGAGGACAAGCAGTACAAGTGCGTGCCAACCGCCACGCTGTCCGCAACCACGCTGGGGCCCGCCGCGGAGGGATGCCGCCGGTGCGCCATGAGATGAGACGGCTAACATGACCACGCGTTCGCAGCAGGAACCTCAATGACTACCTCGCCGAGACCAGCGTCGCCGAAGCTGGCTTCAACTATCACCTCATCTCCGTCTTCGGCTCGCAGTCGACCGGCAAGTCGACCCTGCTGAACCACCTGTTCAAGACCGAGTTCAGCGTCATGTCCGAGAACCAGCGCCGCCAGACCACCAAGGGAATATGGATGTCCAAGAACAAACGGGCTGGCGCAAACGGCGACGCCGCCGGCATGGCCGATAACATCTTGGTCATGGACGTCGAGGGCACCGACGGCCGCGAGCGCGGCGAGGACCAGGATTTTGAGCGCAAGAGCGCCCTCTTTGCCCTTGCCACGAGCGAGGTCCTGCTCGTCAACATCTGGGAGCACCAGGTCGGCCTATACCAGGGCGCCAACATGGGGCTGCTCAAAACCGTCTTCGAGGTCAACCTTCAGCTTTTCCTCAAGGACAGGCAGTAAGCTTTCCCCAGACCTCGCCCCCTCTCCCGTGAGGTGCAGAGGTACTGATATGCGGGTTTCCAGGTCACAGACAAGATCTCTTCTGTTCTTTGTCATCCGCGACCACATTGGGAACACGCCCCTGGCCAACCTTCGCGACACCTTGATCCAGGATTTGACTAGGATTTGGTCCACCATCTCCAAGCCCCAGGGACTTGAGAACTCCAAGATCGACGACTATTTCGATTTTGCCTTTGCTGCACTGCCGCACAAGATCCTGCAGCCGGACAAGTTCTTGGAAGAGGTGGACAAGCTCAG
Organism: Staphylotrichum tortipilum; assembly: GCA_033296695.1. NCBI lineage: Eukaryota > Fungi > Ascomycota > Sordariomycetes > Sordariales > Chaetomiaceae > Staphylotrichum > Staphylotrichum tortipilum. The sequence continues at coordinate 3,788 of MU856010.1, forward strand.
CGCACGCTTTACTGCTGGCCATCGTTCCGCCAAGGACCAAGAATATGCGGGGGGCGTCTTCCTGCCCGAATACCACCGGAGGATACCTGCCGACGGCCTCTCAATCTACGCCGAGGGAGTGTGGGACCAGATCGTCAACAACAAGGACCTCGACCTGCCTACGCAACAGGAGCTCCTCGCGCAATTCCGCTGCGACGAGATCTCGCGCGAAGTCCTCGTCGGCTTCGACTCAGTCATCTCCCCCCTCGAAGAGCAACAGGCCGAAGCGACCCGCAGCGGCTTGCCTACTGTTCTTCCCGACCTCGGCGCCACCGGCGCAGGCGCCCGCGAGAAGTGCGTCAGGGCGTTCGAGGTGCAGGCCGGCAGGTATCACAAGGGCGTGTACACGACGAAGCGCGGCGAGCTCGAGAGCAAGATCGACGCCCGTCTCAAGGCCTTGTACCAGGCCCAACTGTCGGCAGCGCACAAGTCAGGCGTGGCCACCTTCAGCGAAGCTGTCACCAGCGCGGTGAAAGCTGGGCAAAAGGCCGGGGGCACGTACGAATTCGCCGACATTGTGGACAAGCAGAAGAAGACGACGCTCGAGATTTTTAAGAAGGAGGCGCAGAGCCTGCTGATCCAGGGGGTGTCGTGGACGAACTTCAAGCCCCAGTACCGTCTGTTCGAGAAGGAGCTGGACGAGGTCAGCGCGCGCCTGCGCAAGGAGGAGATGCGCCGGCTGGCTATTCGGGTGGAAAGATGGGTCAAGTCTCGTCTGGGAGACGCTATCGGCCTCGAGTTCAACAAGCTGGGGTCTGGTAGGGGCGGTTCCGGCGCGCCGGAGACTGGCGACAAGCCCGCGACCGAGAAGGACCTTTGGGATCGTGTCTGGAATGCCTTTAGCGGGATCGTACGAGAGGCCGAGACGCGCTTTTCCGACCGGGCCAAGAGCTTCGAGGCGAGCCCCGAGGAGGTCGAGGTGGGGCTTTGGCGGCTGCGGCGCAAAAGCTGGGTGGCGCTCAGGGAGAGGATCGAGGAGGAGATGATGGAGAGCAACATCCTCATGAAGCTCCGCGAGAACTTTGAGGATAAGTTCCGATACGACGACGAGGGGGTGCCCCGGATCTGGCGCCCGTCCGACGATATTGAGGGCATCTACACCCGCGCCCGCGAGTCTACGCTGGGGCTGATCCCTCTGCTTGCGAGGTTCAGGCTGGCCGAGACGTATGCTCCTCCGGACTTGCCGAGTTTTGTCGGCCCCCAGCCCGCCGGCGCCGAGCCCGAGGACGAAGAGGATCTCGCCCCGATCGGCGGCGTCGATGAGGAAGAGGGCAAGAGCCTGGAAGAGGAGATGACAGTCCTGAGCGAAAGCAAGCGCCAAGACCTGGTGGTCAGGTTCAAGAAGATGGCCGACGGTGTCTATGTTGAGGCCAAGCGGAGCGCCATCGGTGGTATCACCCAGGTGCCGCTGTACTTTTATGTTGTTCTTCTCGTCCTTGGTTGGAACGAGATTGTTATGGGTACGTGGCGCCTCAATCTTGGACCGGAGCGGATTGTTTTACTGACAGCATTTCAGTTCTGCGCAACCCTGTGCTCTTCTTGCTCATCCTGCTGATGGGCGGAGGCACCTACATTGCATACACCATCAACCTCCTCGGCCCGATGATGCAGATGGCCAATGCGGCGTCGAACCAGGCGGTGGAGATCGGCAAGGAGAAGCTGCGTGAATTCCTTGGGAGCAACGAGACGGTCAGGCAAGCCATCGCTATGCCGGCCAGACAGCAAGGCAGCGCGGGGATTAGCCTGGACAGGCTGGATAGCCGGGGGAAGAAGGCGCAGGAGGTCGAAGATGATGATGAAATTTAGAGATACAGTGCAATTGACCGACGATTCGTGTTTTAGATAGCATAGTAGTTGTTATGCTCGTGTTGCAGTTGTTGTACGAAAGAAAGGGGGTTGTGGTGGCTCCAACCAGCTGGACAGGATATTGGTTCATCATTAACTACACTCAAGCTCGTCTTAACGCCAAACACCAGCCATGCAGCCATGAATAATCAAGCACAAGATCACCTCGCCGACAAGTTCAAAATGCCTCCAGCCCAGCCGGTGTCCCAAACCACGTCCCCAGCTCGTCCCCGTCCTTCTCTTGGTCTCTGGAGACGAAAAAGTCGGTCATCCGGTGGGTATCGGTGTCCTCGTCAACCGGCCACTCCACCTTGACGCCGCCCCCTTTCGTCGGGGCCGCCTCGATCATGTCTTTTGCCGTTCCCCAGCTGAACCTGCACTCTGGCCCCCAGCCGAAGACGGGGTGCATGTTGCCCTTTAACCATGATACGCACCTCCCGTCGGACGGATACCCCGACCCCCAAGCCATGGTCTTCTCCCCTTGCTCTGGCGCCGCCTCGTCTCCTTCTTGTATTGCCCTACCGCCCTTGTTCCTGGCCCGCCACAGCGTCTCTAGCGCGGCGTCCCTCGTCACCTTTGCGCAGACACTGGCGGCGCTGACGCACGGGTACAGGCTATCGGCCTTCTTGGCGACCGTGATCTTGGCCGTGGGGAACACGCGCTCCAGCTTGGCCTGGTACGCGGCGGGCTGGCCGATGGTGTCGACGTAGATCTCGCGCACGTTGACACCGCGCGCGTAGACGCCCTTGATCAGCTCGACCGTCGCGTCCATGGCCTGCGCGTTGAGGTTGTACACCGACACGCCCGGGCGCAGCATGCCGGCGCCGATGTCTCGCGCCGACAGCGAGGCCACGGCCCACCCGCACGAGCTGTGCAGGTTGCTGTCCGGGGTGCAGAGGGTCTGCATGAGGGCGGAGCGCACGACGGGCGTGAGGACCTTGCTGTCGTCGAAGTGGTGGGTGTCGCGGAGGAGCGGGTCGGAGAGGGGCAGCGGGAGGTAGAAGACGCCGTAGACCATGGGGCCGAGGACGGGGCCACGGCCGGCTTCGTCGACGCCGAGGGCGCAGGGGGGGCCGGCGGCGTCTGGGCCGGCATCGGACGGGGGGAGGAGGGAGGGCGGCACGGGGGAGAAGTGGGAGTAGGTGTCGCCGGCGAGGAGGGCGGCCGAGTGGATCGAGGGCGGGACGAAGCCCGAGGTAACGTACTCGGGCTGCTGAGAATCTCCCATGCTGATGTCGTTTTCTTCGTATGCTGCCGCTCTGTGATTCAACCTGGCAAAACCACCACCGAGTATGTTTCTGCTTGGGCTTTGTTGTTCTTTCGAAGATTATGCAGGCGGAATGTCGGAAGGTCGCAGCGGGAGGAGTCGATGGAATGCTTGGACATCACTAACCAAACCCTGCCACTTTTCCATGTTAGTGGGTTGGCGGGGCCCTGTTGGCGTGCAGCTTGCAGGGAACGCGTCGCGGTCTAGCCAATCACAGGCGTGCATTCGGGCAGCCGTTGACACAATGCCGGACAAAATCCAGGGCGGCGACTTGTGATGCAGGCATGCGCTCGACACACGACGCGACCCGCATCCCGCATCCCACCCGTCCCTTTTCCCCCTTCCCCTGGCCCAAGTAAACAACAACAACGCCCAGCCCTCCGTGTTGAGATCGCCAACCCCTGGCCTGCCAGAAGCCGACTTTTCTTGGCCATCTTGCGAATTGCTCTTGAGCCTATCGCTTCGCGGACATTGAACCTTTGCGATCAGGAATACCCCCCGCCAGGATGGCGCCCCGACAGTCCATGGCGCGTCGCACCCTGCAGGGCGAACATATCTACGAGCTCGGTGTGGTAGGGAGGTACGTCGGCGCCAATACGTGCTCAGCTGTTGAGAATATGCTGGGTGTGCTGACCATGCGAGCGCAGAAAAACGGGCCTGACGGTTCCCGACTCGGGTATGCGAGACGAACATGGCATGGAACCGATCGAGCACCTCTTTTCGTCTCCGGTCAAGTCGGACCACGAGGGGCAGGAAGAGGAGGAAGAGGACGAGTATGGAAGTGGCGAGGAGGCTATGGACATCACGACGAGTACGCAACGCCCCCAATAGCCAACCAAGACACGTATGCGCATGCGCAAGTTCTAAGCTCTGATATTGGCTACAGCATCCGGAATTGGGCCGGCAGCGCTCCTCAACGGGTATGGGAGTAGGCTACCCGTGTCTCTGTCGCGCGTCCGATCGCCAGCAAAAACCTTCCTCAACTCCCCGGCCCAACGAAATCGCCTCGTCGCGCAGAACTCGTCGTCGCCAGCTCGAGGCGCCATCGTTAGAGACGAAAGCTCCCGATCCAGCAGCCAACCGACGGGCCTCCAGGCCTCGGCCAAACGCCGTCTCGATTTTAAGAGTGTCGCGAACGGCGGACCTCACTCGTTGTCACAGCCGCTTGCGGGGAGTCGCGTCGGAGCTGGGAAGGGTCTCGCTAATGGCCACCGCTTGCAACTCCTCCAACGCGACGACGATGACGATGAAGAAGGAGCGCAAAGCGGAGAGAGCGACTATGGAGGGGAAGACGACGAGGTTAATGACTTTGTCGAAGAATCCATGGCCATGCTGCACGAGGGCGACGACTACGGCGTTGAGGAAGCAGATCCCGAACAAGGACAGGGCGGAGACGAGGAGGACGAAGCCTCAGCCAGCGAAGAGGAGGCCTCGCCCGCCCCCGTTGCTCGGAAGAAACTCGGCCGATCCCCGAAGCAGAAAGCTGCCGTGCCGGCCAAGGCAACCAAACCCCAGAAGAAACCCGTCAGGCCCGTGGAGGAGGAGGATGAAGTGGACGACCAGCAAGAGGAGGAGGAAGAGGAGGAAGAGCCAACGCCTAAGTCGCAGAAGCCCACAGCAGGGAGACGAGGAGGCGCATCAAAAGCGGAGGCGGCACAACCCGTCCCAGCGGCCCAAGCTCGTGGTTCCAAGAAACGGCGGTCCCAGGACGACGAGGCATCCGCTGCCGCTGCCCAGCCGCCTCAGCAAAAGCGCCAACGCACCTCGCCCGCCCCCACCACCATAGGCGTCCAAAAGCCGGCGCCTAAGAAGCCCGCCGCCAAGACCGCCGCCCCGGCCGCGAAGCCGCCCCGCCGGCCGCGCAAATCCTCCATCGACCCCGGTGACGTGTCCCAGGTGGCCATCGCGCGGCGCCCGCCGCTGCCCAAGTCGCGCGGCCTGCTCATCAACCGCCGCGAGGTGCCCGGCGAGGCCGGCTCGTCCATGCACCGCACCCGGTCCGGGCGCACCTCGTTCAAGCCGCTCGCCTACTGGCGCAACGAGCGCGTCGAGTTCGACAAGGACGAGGCCGAGGACGCCTTCGCCGGCCGCACGCACAAGTCCAAGTTTGTGCTGTCGCGCATCAAGGAGGTGGTGCGCGTGGACGAGCCCGAGCCCGAGCTCAAGCCCCGGTCTCGCCGGGGGAAGAAGGCCGGTGGGGCGGCGGCGGCAGGGAAGCGTGGGAGGAGACGCCGCAGCGGTGGCGCGGATGATGATGACGACGGCGATGGCCCGGCTGAGATGTGGGAGCTCGACCCGGGGACCGTGACGGGCGAGGTGGTCGTCTGGCAGCCCGAGTACGAGTTCAACCCGCCCGCGCCCAACGACATGGTCAGCGTCATCGACAAGCAGCTCGCCATCAGCGGGGCCGCCATCAAGACGGCTGACGTGGTGGGCGGCCAGTTCCGTTACGCCAAGGTCATCAGCGAGGGCTTCATCGGCGCCGGCGTGGTCGACCTCCCGCCGGGGGCCGTCAAGCGGCTCAAGAATGCGCGCAAGGTGTTCATGATCTTCTTTGTCCATGCCGGCCGGGTGTTGGTGACCGTTCAGGAGACGAGTTTCCGCATCAGCAAGGGTGGCATATTCATTGTACCCAGGTGTAAGTTGTTTCCCCTCTTTTCCCTTTTGGTTCCCCTCACCGTTTCGCTCACCTGCTTGGGATAGACAACGAGTACATGATCGAGAATGACTACGACAACCCTGCCCGTATCTTCTTCGCCCAGGGGCAGGAAATCCCAATGGAGGTTCCGCCGGAAGATGAAACTGGCGAGGTTGACGAGGACGTAGATGAGGAGGTGGAAGTGAGCGAAGGGGAAGAGGAGGAGGAGGAGGGCAGCGAGGAGGAGTAGTGTAGCCTGTGGGTTCGTATCCGTAAGAGGGGCGTGTGCCAGGTATAGCAAGTGTCCTGTGGGGAGGAGCGTTTGTAGTTTTGTTTGGTGTTGGTGGTTCGTGGGAATGGATCTGATGCCACGAAAATTGAGTGGTCAAGTCACCTTGAAACGTGTCATACGATCAACATCATACGATCAACATGGGGAGAGCGAGCGAGCCACAGTTTACTACCAATTTTCGTTTGGAGGTTTCGGTTTCGACAGCTGAGGTTGAGAAGGGTATCTCCTAACCGCAAGTCCCCTGCTTCATTACTCATACAAACTCCCTGATGCGATGCCCTCCCGAAGCAGTTGTACAGCAACCCTCAAGACTCTTGGGACAGCACCTTCTTCAAGCCCGCCATGTCCTTTTCGTACGCTATGATTTTCAGCTGGCTGCTTTGGAGCTTCGCGAGCAGGTAATTGACTCGGTTCGCTGCCTGATACGGCTGGGACGGCAGGCTGGCAAGCACGCTGAGCTCGGCCTCGGCCTTGTCAATACTCTTTGCCTCGATCTTGGCCAGTTCCGTCAGCAGCGCCAGATCCATGCGAGCTTTGACGACGGCGTCTTCCAGAAGTCTGTTGAATGCTGCTTGGTACACAGGTTTGCCGGCGCGGATGGTGGAGGGGCGGCCGTGGGCCGACTTGACCGTGATGAGCTCAGCGTCGGCGAGGCTCTCGATGGCGGCCTCGGCGTTGGCGGCGCCGGCGGTCAAGGACGAGGAGAAGGTGTTTGAGAGGAGAATCTCGCTGTAGCGGATGCTCTCCTTGGAGGCGATCTCCTTGACCAAGTACCAGGCCTGCTCGGTCGACCACTTCTTGTCACCCTCTCCGGCACCCTTATTGGCAAGCAGAAACATGCGCAGGATCTCGGCCGCACTCTGCTCGATGATGTCTGAGACGGCCTTCTTCGGGCTCTGCCCGATCTTGAGCCTGCGAGCCAGGACTTGCAGGTCGGTCAGGCGGCCGCCAAGCGCATCGATGCACTCGTCGAGTTCCACCAGATCCTTCCTCAGCTGCTTCTCGCTGAGGCCTGGGGTGTTACCATCCTCCGCTTCCCCTGACTCCTCATCTGGCTCAAGCTGCGAGATCACGAAATGCTTGGCCACACGAGGCGACAGATCACCCAGGGTGACCTGGTGGAAAATACGGTCGGGGAGGGATTTGGAGAGCGGCTTGGAGAAGGATGCGTCGGTGGTGAGGAATATGACATGGGCAATATTGGACTGGACCAACGCAGCGGCCCAGTCAGAGAGCTTGTCGTAGACAATGCCCTTCTCCTCGCTCTTGTGCAAGAAGTTGTCAATAACCACGACGGGCCGCTTTTCGGGGTGAGCCTCTAGATAGGCATCATCCGTCAGATTGGCGTCCTTGTCGCCCTTTTTCCTGCCAGCGAGCGAGACGTGTTTGAGGGCGGCGGCCGTCGTTTGTAGGATTTTGACGATTTGTGACTCGAGATTCTCGGAGAAGCCGGCCTTTACGCCGGTGGTGCCTTGGATAGCCAGGTCGACCAGGCCGCTGATGTTATTGACCCAGGAGAAGACGGGACGGTAGCCGACCTGGGTAGCCAGCTTTCCGATGGTTCCAGCCTCACCACGGGCTTCCACCACCTGCCTGCAGTCAACCACAAGCACGTCGCGACGCTCCTTGAGCACCTGGTCCAAGACCAACTCCCGGCCTCCAGACCCGCGTGGTCCATGGACAACGACAAAAGTATCGACAGACTCGAGCAGACTGTTTTGGATAGAGTCAATCACGTCTTTCCGGTGGGTGAAGAGTGCGTGAAGACCGGCGTCGTCGTCCTGGTGTTTACGGAAGGCGAGGATGTCTGAGGTGCGCCGTTTCAGCCACAGGTACAGCTTGCTGTTGGTAAACTCAAAGGATTTCTGGACGTGGACCTGGTTGTAAGTGTTAGGGGTCGGCCTTCCTGCGGTGCGGACAGACGCGAATAACTCGAGAGGCACCCATACCTTCACAAAAAACTCGCGGATGGGGTCAAACACAGCGACGGTGAATGCCGCCAGGAACGCTGCGACGATGGGAATAACGATCTTGGGGTGGTTGGTGACCCAGTTCCAAACGTGGTGAGGCTTCACCCGCTGTTCAAAGGACAAGCGGAGGCGAGTCTGGGTCTGGCTGCCTTCCTCCTGAAGGACAAAACCGTGCATGCAGTTCCTGGCCATGATTGAGTCCCGAACCAAGACAAAATCGACGTAGGCAAATTTTGGCAAAACTTTGGAGTCAGGCGGTTGGGATGTGATGTCGGCAATCTTTCCATAGCGGCGGAACAAGCTGTATAGGGACTCTTGAGACAGCTCAGCGGGCGGCTCCGAGTCTTTGGCCGACACGAACTCAACCCGCAGGCGGCTCTTTGGGAGACGATAGAGGTCCTCCAGCCAGGGACGGCCCAAGACAAGGCTCATCTTGATGCCACGGAAGGGATTGAACCACGGGATAATGGGATTCTTGCTAAGGGTCTTGGCAAGTTCGCCTGAGTAACAGGTCAGCATGAGGGGTGGGACAAAAGGGGGGGAAAGGCGGGAAGAAACCGCCAGCCGAGGGCGCTTCCGAAGCATACATGCCTTCAATGTCGGCGGCTGACATGTTTCGCGGATACGCGAATTTGACATAGGCACCCCCTTCGTTCAGCCGCGGGAGGATCTCGGTGACCTTGACCGGGGAGGTCGCAGGGATGGCCCTCTTGACAAGGCTGACGGGATCGAGGAAGCTCAGGGAAGTGCTGTTGAAGCGCTTGAGCATCTCGCTGGTGTCCCATGGTCGCCAGAAAAGTAACGAGCTGACTCTGAGGGGGAAAAGGTCTGTGGCGGGTGAGCTGAGGTTCAGGTCCACCACCATGCTGAGGAGAGGCATCAGGGACTTACTGTCCACGAAGAGGATCGACTCGTTGGGCTCGGCATCGATGTGCCCCGACTTGTCAGTGCCGACGGCGCCATCGGAAGCGGTGCTCTCGCATCTCCGCCTTGGCTGGCCCAGACGCAAGCCGCGGTTTGCCATGGCCAGCGACAATGGCCCTGCCAACCCCGGCCGGGCCGCCACCCGAAATAGGACCCGTCCTGGTATCATTGCTGCATGGCAAGTCCGAATGCTCACTCACCTGAGCTCATTGTTTGGCGCTTAAGGACAGGATATTCCGTTCTGGGAATCCGTTCGAGTGACGAAGGAGGTTGCCTGGTTCGTTGACAGGCCCCGTGCGACGTCTGAGGGAGGTTGCTCAGGCGCATGTGCTCGCCCAGCACCCCACCTCCTGTGAATGCCAAGCAATTCCCCTACCCCACCATCCACGCGCCAATCAGTGCTGGCCGGCCCGATGCGGCGTGAGAGAACGCTAGTTATCGGCTTGTCCTGCAGACCCTTACCACGACCGCTAACAGAAGACCCTTGAGGCCCTGGCCCGTCTTGCACCGCACCCTCCCACACCCTCCCGCTCGACACCAACCTGCCCCTCACTTCTCCTCTCTTTCTCAGGCCAGCTTGGTACGCGACTATTAGAGTGGTATCAACGCCCTCCCTTCAGTCTGCGTCCTTCTACCGCAAAGCCCCTCAACAATAAAACCCCAGCCTTCACCATGGGTTGGTTCTGGCAGTCCCCGTCGCCGGCCACGCCTACGGGCACAAGCGGCAGCCTTGCCGCGTCCGTGTCATCTCAGGCGCCGCCAGCAACAGCAGCTGGACCAACCCAAACACCGCTCGCCGCGGCCGAGGCTGCCCCCGCCGACCGCGAGATAGCCATGTTCATAGAGATGCTGGCCAAAGACACCCAGTCTCCGTCCCAACGACGGGCTGAGGCTCAACAGCAGCAACCAGTCTCCCCCTCTCCGAGCCAACCCGAACCAACATCCTCCTCCTCTTCCTCCCCCTGGCTTCCATGGTCCTCCTCAAAGAAAGCCAGCGACTCCCCAGCGGCGGCAGCAACAACAACGGACCACCAACCCGCCGCCGCCCACCCGCCGCAAACCCGCAGCCCGCAGTCCCTCGCCATGTCCGAGCACTCGCTGCCAACCTCCATGTCGTGCCGCGACGCCTTCGACTACGCCTGGCACTGCCACACGCCCGGCTCGCAGTGGAACGCCGTGTACCGCTACGGCGGCGTGCGCCCCTGCACCGAGCTGTGGGACGACTTTTGGTTCTGCATGCGCACCAAGTCGTACCCGCCCGACCTGCGCGCCGAGGCCGTGCGCGAGCACTACCGCGCCAAGGAGGAGGCCAAGTACGGCGGCAGGAGGCCCAGCAGCGAGGACGTGTGGCAGAGCCGCGACGAGAGGGCCGCCCCGGGCACCGCCTTCCAGGCGAGCTTCGATCCGCCCATTGTGGATGACGCCGAGTTCCAGCGGCGGGACGCTGAAGAGAGGAGGCGGAGGAGGGCGGCGAATGAGATAGCTACGGCCCAGGCAAAGCAGTGAGATGCTTGCCCATCTTTACTTAGTAATACAATATACAAACAAGTCCTCGGATAGTTAGTTATGTGCATGTGTATGGACAGGCCGCCAACTCTTACATAAGATGCCAAACGGCAAAAGGAGGATCCTTGGGCGGGAGCTTTCACGGCGATGTGGCCGCCT
>MU856011.1:0-14403 GCA_033296695.1 Staphylotrichum tortipilum
GCCGTGGCCCATATATAACCCACTGGGTTGCAAAGTCGGTTGACTTTGCAATTCGGCACCCTTTTGGGAGAGACTGCATGGCCGAGTGGGTTGGTGATGCACGTTTCGTCACAACCATCACATCCTGCTTCCTAAGCTAGTTATCTAACAAGTGCATACATTCAACTCGACCTTTCACCATCTCACCCCTAACCACCACAACAACCCTCAGCTTCCTACCAACTGCTAATTCCACCAACCTCAAACAAACCCCGGCCCCACAACCCAACTCACATCATCATTATACGTCCCCGCGGCGTCAAACACATGCACCCCGCCCTCACTCGCAACATACCCTATGTTATTATAATGCCTAAGAAACCTCGTCGGATAATTCCACGAACGCACCACGCTCCCCTGCCCGCTAAGCCCCGCCTGCGGACAGAATGTCGCGTCCTCGCGGAACTGCTTGGACCCGTCGTTGGCGGCGAGCACGAGCGCAAAGTTGTAATGCCGCACGTAGCTGCCGGGCACGTCCTTCGACTCAAAGGATACGCACCCGCTGTTGCCCAGCCCCGCGCGCACCACCCAGGTGGCTTGTCCTTTGAGCGTGCTACTGGAGGAGGAGGAGACGACCTCGATGACGATGGTGTTGGAGCTGTTGTGGGTGAGGTAGCGGGTGGTGCAGCAGGCGGTGGTGGCGCGCAGTGAGATGGCGCTGCCGATGGGAAGGGTGGGGCCGCTGGTGAGGGAGGTGGTGGTGTATTGCGCGGCGACTATGTCGGCTTGGACGGCGTTCTCCGTGGCGTCGGACGGGTAGCCCGCGGTCATGGCGCCCTCGTAGAAGGTGCCCTGAGCGCCGTTGCTGTTGTCGCCGCCGATGCCGAGAATGATGGCGCCCTCCTTGCTCATCGGGTTGTAGCCGCCGCTCGGGCGGACACCGCTGTAGTAGGTGGAAAGCGAGCCCGACGCCGCGTTGGCGCCGCGGATGGCCCACTGGTTCGGCCTGCCCTTGACGGCTGCCGTGACGAAGCGGTACGAGATGGACAGGTCACCCGTGTTCTTCCCCGCGCTGAAACCAGAGAACAGGCCATTCTCGAGGTCGACCATGATCCAGGGGCCACTACCGGAGCCAGAGCCCCAGGCGGTGCAGTCGCCAAAGTAGATGGCCTCCATGTGGCCGTTGCCCGTGTCGCGGCTGCTTACCTCGGCGTTGCCGTAGTCGAAACAGCAGGCCCCGTTGTAGTGGGTGCCGTCGAGCACCGCGTACATACCCTCTGCCGCGTCGCCCGTGGCGATGCCGTTCGCAGCGTTGTTGCTGTAGCCGGTGCCCGGTGACATGAAGACGCCGTACGCCTTCTTCCCGTTCAGCGTGACTGGTGCACCGGTCGCGCTGGCCAGGTTGTCGTAACCATTGGACTCGGGCCCCTTGAAGCCGCCGGGAGGAGCTTGGCGCAGGTGGTTTCCGCGGCCGGACTGGTCGTAGATGGTGGTGATGAGGCAGGTCGTGCTGGCGCAGAATGAGTCTTGGGCGGCGGCATCCGCGACACCCCCGGCGGAGAGGGGCCCGATATCCTGTGTCTTGCCGTCGGACCCACGCTTCACTTGGTAGAGTGCGCCAGCGTAGGCATTGTACAGAGAACGAGTCGTGCTGTGCGCCGCAACGCAGGGTGTGCCGCCCGAGTAATAGATATCGCAGGGTCCGGCGGCGACCAAGGAGCCTATCGCAACAAGACCCAGGGCAATCACGCAGGCACGTCTGGGGCTCGGTGGGGACAACATAATTGATCTGAGCGTTTGTTGAAGGTGGAAAGGGAACGGGTACTTCTGTCACAGATGGGGCTTCGAATGAGAGTCAGAAGGCTTGAAGCTAGACCTTTAATCTTGCCGAAAAGGTGGACGTTGCCATATTAAAATGACACTTGCTGCCCCCTGGGTATAACCTCAACGGCTCAAGTTAGTTGGTAGAATTACCCGAAGACGGTCAGTGGGGGAAAATTTGATTCCATTTCCAATCCTTCACCCGTTCTTCTCCCTGTAACGAATTCATACCCCCCAGAGCACGTTGCTCGCTCCCACCTCACACGGGGATAACTTGCTCCTCGGTGGGTAGGTAGGTAACATCGCCGGCGAGCTGACTGCACTTGGTGAGGCCGCGTGATCGGAAGAACCTCTGTCCGTGAGGTGTTTGTCCGTCCGATGGTAGTACAACCCCTACGATTACCTCTACTTTCCGCTGGTCACGGAAGGAGCTCGGTTTCGGTCGCGGAGCCATCGGAAAAAGCCTGGGTGCCTATAGCCGCGCCAATCACACCGGATTCGTTGCAATTATTATTGGGCAACAACCAGTGTGACGTTATTCTTGCTCTCACCCGAGCAAATGCGTTTCATCCATCGCCGTGTCGAGTGAAGAACAAGAAGCCGCAAAAGTTGAGGAAAGTTGATACTTAACCTGGCAGACCTCGCGTAGGAGGATGTTCCCGCCGGAATCGGGCGCTCTTGTGACGGTCACAGGAGTGTATTGCGACTATCTGATGACGACTCTACGAGTATAACTGTGACGAACCACGGGTGCAGAGCACTCTGAAAGGGTTCCGGAGGTATTGTCAACGTCTGCAAAGGTTCGGTAGAGCCAAAAGGTCTACAACAAGAATGTCTCAATCGCCAAAGATTTGCACAGTATGTGTAGGGATCAATGTGTTTGCTTTACTGAGGAAGTCCCAGACTCCCTCAACGAGTGACTAGCTAGCTATACTTATACTCTACGAGCTAAAAGTTCGGCACTGCTACTCCTCTATCGTTACTATCTACTAGTAGGGTACTTAGTTACAGTCCCACTGGCAGACCGCGTGCTCACCACCCCGGTACGCGAGTTGGTGTACCGAACTGTGACCGTGACGTTGGCCTGCCCTCCCCGCGAAGCCCGCCACGCTGCCGCCGTGTCGGCATTTCCCGCCGCGCTACCAGGCACGCTCTGGGCCGAGAAGCTGACACCGACGGAAGAAGCTGAGACGCTGAAGGACACGCCCGTGAAGGGCAGATCGTCGTAGTTGCTCAGCGTGGCCGTCAGAACCCCGCCGCTCGAGCCAGACAGGCTGACCCGCCCATCCGGCACGTCGGTCTCAGACGCGGGCCGGCCGGCGCGGTTGCCCGGCAGCACGCCCGCACGGTAGGCCGCGCGCCGGCGAGGCCTGAGACCAACTCGAGACCAACGCGTTGCCCCATATAGTGGAGGGGCCTGCTCGGCCGTAGTTGCCCGTGAAGGCGTTGTTAGCCGTGTTAGCGCCGTTCTGGGCCAGCCAGGTGCCCGTGCTGAGCAGCAGGTTGTCTATGAACGTCTCTGAGTTGGAACCCTCGTCGGCGTATAGGCCATAGGCACCCGAGTCGTAGGCGTAGTTGTTGCTGAACACGGTGGACGGGCTCTTGGAGAGCGTGTAAATGGCGCCGAGGTCGGTGTGGCTGTACCCATAGCCGTGGATAAGGTTCCCGTCCACGAGGTTATTCTGCGACGTCGTGGACGTGCTGTACTTGGGCTGAAAGTTGTACAAGCCGCGCTTCAGGTACTCCGGGCTGCCGCCAGCGTCGTTGGAGCCCCAGCCATAGCCGTGGCACAGGCCCGAGTAGGGCGTGCCGTGCAGCTCGTTGTGCGAAATGATCGAGTACTGCACATATGTCGCCAGCACCGGCACGGTAGAGCTGTGTTGGCCGCCCCACCACCCTGTGTGGTGGCCTGTGCTCAAGCCCAGCGCCTTAGGTGCCACGGCAGCTCCCAGACCTCGATCATCTCATCACTCATCTTCTGCTGCCTCTGGTCCCTCCAAGAAGCTGAACAGAGCGGATGTATTGTAGAAGATATTGCCTGAGACGGTGATGTAGCTATTGGTCATACGCATGTCTCTCGGGTGGTGAGCGTCCGCCTGGACGCCGCCCACCGTGATGCTATTGCCCATGGCCTGCGTAAAGTAGCCGTCGGCCACGGTGATGTAGCTGGCCCCGAGCCCTGTCCCGGACACATGCGTGTTTGCGTCGTTGCCAATGCCGAATCCACCCGCACCCAGCTGCGTGTAGTTTCCGCCAGAGAAGACGATGTTGCGTGCCGCACTGATCTGGATGGCGCCAGGCATTTGATGCCAATGCGGCCGGGTCGATTCAAAGTTGGACGGCGTGTACGTCGTGTTCTCGCCGATGTAAACTCCCGTCTGCTGGTCGACGTAGCCCACCGTGGCCGGCGTCATCCAGGTGCTGTGTGCAAAGCTGATGTCATGGAAGGTGAGGTCGTGGGCGGGATCGTCGTATGTCCCGCTCACAGACACGATGCACTCCAGCACGCCGAGATACGCGCTTACGCTGTGCATGTCTTCGCTAGCAAGGGGCTTGTAGTACACCTTGCCCGCCGTCGAGTCGAGGTAGAACTGGCCGCCGCCGGACATTAGAGCCAGCGCGTTCTGCACCCATACGCCAAGTCGGCGTTGGGCTGGGCGACCGTGTCGTACCCCCACATGTTGTTGAACCACGCATACTGTCGCATCACCAGCTGGCGGTTGCCGACCGATTGGATCGGCGCCCACCGGTCTGTGAACGAGTTGATGAAGCGGACCTCGGCCCCCGCGATGCCGGCCGTGTCCATGAGCCAGTCGTACTGCGAGCTCTTCCAGCTCATGCTTGACGATGTGAAGTCGAAGTCCTTGCGGTTTGCCAGCTTGCGGCGGGCGAAGTTGGCCGCCTGCCCATTGACATAGAGGTTGCGAGACCGTGTCCCCGCCGGCACGCTGGCGGACCACACGCCGTTAGATCCCTGCGTCCAACCGGTGACGGGGATCCCGCCCGAGATGACCGCACCGGGTCCGCTCCAGTTGACGGTAAAACCGTGGCGGCCCGAGTCCTGTGATGCGAAGGATAGGGTCTCGGAGACCGGGTATATGCCGGGCGCCAGGTGCACCGTGATGTTGCCCGTCAGGGAGGCCGAGATCTGCCGGCGGACGGCCTGTTGGGCACGGACGATACTCCTAAACGGCACATTTGTGCTGCTGCCGGAATTGCTGTCGGATCCCGTCGGGGACACGTAGAAATCAACAGCAATGACTGGCGAACTATTCAGGCCAGCAACAGCTAGCCACACTAACAGCGGGAGTCTCATGGCAGACCTTTTCTTGGAAGGGTAGAACCCGATAATATGGTTTCGTAAGTGTCCGCGTCGAATAACAACCACTCGCAAGGCTCGGCCGCTCTGGGTCAGAATCCATGGGGTTTTATAATTAATAGACAATTACTGTTCAAAGCCACCTCTGGGGAAGGCTGGTTGTCTCACTTTTGGCAGCTTGGGGCAAAAAGCGCGCGATGTAATTACCATGAGCTTGGAGACGATCCCTGGGCTGTTTGCCGTAACTAGGGCAAACAGATGGAATGTCGTCACGTCATGGCCAGACGTGCCAAGAAGGCGGACCACCATCATACTACACAGTGTACTATGTCAACTCGCAGGATGGGTCCAATCCAAGTAGTTACCTACCTACCTAGGCAGGTAGTAGTGGTAGCAAGTTGCCAATCAGGGGAGGAAAGTTGGATGCGCGGCGACTGTTGATGTCGATTTTCCCTTGGCGCGCTTATACCGTCGGGAGTCGGCATGGATTACACCGCCGGCAATAAGCATAGTTAAGCGCTCTGCCAAGTTCACGCAAAAAATAGATGGGTGGGTAGTTAGGTAAAGTTCCAGTCGTGGTGGCTGCCATGGAATCTAGTTTTTTGTCGAGGCAAGTACCCATGCGGATAAAACGAGCTACGGTTCTCGGCCAAGGTTCTTCGGATTGGGGCGGTTAGAGACTGGAGCAGGTAATTAGGAAGTGCCACGGCAGCTCAAGTCCTTCCGAACCCTTGGGTCTGCTTTGCCAGACGGTATCTAAGAGACCTCTGTGCAACAACGGGCCGGCGCCGAGAGTGTCTCCGTATCGGCGTGGCTAAGGGCGACGTGCCGCAGGCGCAGCAGCGACTGCGGCCGACAAAACCGGAAGATTTCAAAGTAGGAGACAGACGCATCTAAGCGGTTGAGATTGGGGCAGAGGGTGACCAGGATGTCAACCGGCACGTTGTAGCTTCCCGAAAAGCTGTCACCGTTGTCGAGCGGCCCAGAGTCAAAGACCTTTTCGGCTTTTCCTATTGCGTCCGTGAATATTTGAAACTAGTCCTTGAAATAGGCCACAACCTCGGGGGCGCAGTCACAGTGATCGACGGGGGACGGGCTGTCGACGCTGAGCTCCGCGACGAACTGAGCGAGGTTGGGGCGGGTCAGGAGGGTGGCGGTAAGCAGCTACCACTTGTCGTCGCAGCGGAGGCGGCGGTAGAGGTACCGTGTCGCCATGCTATTGAGTTGCCACGGCGACTGAGACATTCGTCTGGAAGACAGCGGCAGAAAGCATCGAGGCTGCATTGGGTCCTAATATCTCTTAATTGCCGCGCCGCCCAGCTAAGACACCATCCTCAGTTGCCTCCTCGAACACGCTCGCGCATACAATGTACGCCAACCGCGGCACGTCGGCTCATAGTACGCCCACCTCTCCGCTCAAATACATCCTTTTTTCAACGTACTCCACGCCCTCGAACACATGTCCGACAACTAACCAAGCTCCGACTCGCCGCCCCGATCTGCCTAAACGACGGTAGCATCCAAACCGGCATCTACATCATCGCCTAGCGCTTCGACATTGGCCTCGACTACTAGCACTATGTCTTCCATACCCGGCGCCTCACCGTTTAGCTCCCGGACACGCTCCACCTCCATAACCGCGTTACCTCCCTACGCGTTTACCGTGACGGGGACTATTCCGCTACGACTCATATAGGATGGTCAGCGTACGGCCGCTCTACCGCGTACGCTGCTCCATCTCGCCACCTGCCTCCAGTAGCTACGCGAGCTTGACTGCCCCTGCCCCTGGCTATAGGAGCGCCTCCCTATTACCTTTGAATCTCGGACGCTATGTACATTTACTCGCGTCTAGGCAGGCCCCAAGCGCTATGCCCGTACCAGGTTCGCCCGTGGTATACGCGATACCTCGCCACTGCTGCCATGGTCCCTCGCAAAGGCCCGTCTGTGGTTTAGGGAGCCTAACCTTTATAGGGAGGGGACGGAGAGAATGTAGAGTGTGAGACGTTTGAGTTTGTAAGGCATAGGGGTTGGGAGGATGGGGGCTGCTACTACTGATGAAATACATGTATTCGCTGCCGCCGCGGGAATATCGATCGGATTGTTTTCCTCTCGTTCGTCTAGTTAATACTTTTCAGGAAGAGTTCACCCGTTGTATTGCTGATCTCGACGTTCCTCCACAATCCAAAAAAGCCGATCCACTTCGGACAGAGCACTTCATTCACTAAGCTGTTGTCACCACCACCGCCATCCAGCCCACCACATTCCGCACTCATGGCTCTGGCTGCTTGCCTACGACCGTGACGGCTGCCGTAAGCTTGGCATCAAATACAGGGGCAGCCCCAACCGCCGCGGCGCGTTTACGCCGCCCTCCCCACCCCAGGAGCAACGGCATGTCCCTAGCAAGATGGAACAGCGCGCGTAGTACCATCAGGCCAAATACGCCAAGGGGCGCGAGGATGGCAAACACCGTGAACCCGTACGACGCCCTCTGAAAGGCAGGGTCCTCCTGCAGCCGGTCGGTCGCGAGGCCGACCTGCATCGCCGTCAGCACGAGCGCCACAAAGACGGTCGCCGCCGCTGTCCACGCCAGGTTGTGGCGGAAGAAGTTGCCGTAGCTGTGGTGGCTTCGGGCGTAGGGGCGCGAGGTGATCAGGCGGCTGATAGTGTTGAGGCGCGAGAGGCGGAGCTCGGCGCGGTGGAAGCGCGGGTGGAATATGGATGGGTCGTGCGCGTGGGTGTGGAGGAGCTCGCGGGCGAGGGTTTTCCAGGAGGGCCACGAGATGGGCTCGTCGTTATGGTCGTTGCGGGGGAGGAGGCGCTTTTCGTTGGCGAGGTGGAAGTCGGTTTTGGACGAGATCAGGCAGGCGTAAGTGTAGAGGAAGCCGAGGGCGACGCTGCGTGGGATCCCTCGGCAGGTGGTCGTCACAGGGGGATCTGGGCACGGGCAGCCGGGGGGGCATTGGAGGTTTTCCTGGCAGAATTTCAGGCTGAGAAGGAAGCGCGGGACGGGCTTGACGAAGAGCCTGCCCTCTGAGTCGTTGGTCGAGAGCAGGTGCATGTGCATCTGGTCCAGGACCACGATCTCGCGGCCCCTGGCGACGTGCAAGTGTAGTGGCATGGCGGGGCGTGCTGCGCCAGCGAACCAGAGATGCTTCAGCAGGCCGGGCAGCCCGCCGAGTGACAGCTCACTCTGCAAGAAGGCTGGTACGTCCTCTGCCGGGTCGCCAACGGCCCGCTTTCCGGGGGTGGCATGATAGTGGTAGGTGGCCGGCAAAACATCTGTGGCGCATTTCCTATTCTCATTCCCAAATGCCTCGGTTTTGAGCTGTGACACGGACCGAGTACGGTGGTCAGGAGTCTGCACAGTAAACGCCGCGGTGTGTGGGCCCACTAACTTACCGGCCAGAGCCTGAAGCCGGGCGGAGCCATCGGAGCCGGCGGGGCCATTCGGGGTGCCAGGCACGCCGCTGGATGCAGGCGAAGCTATGGGAAGGTTGGTGGATGCTGTGATGGGGGGGCGGGCGGACGGATCCGAGTTTCTGTGGAGAGCGGAGACGGAGCACCTGAGCAGACGAGCGGCGCAGCGGCGCAGCAGAACCACTGTGCTCACAAAAGTCAGTGACCCACGAAGTGAGTGAAGTCTCGTGACGAGACACTGAACGGGCGTCCAATTGCGTTGCGACAAGCTGCAAAAGTAACTGCAAGCAACTGTAAGCAACGGCAAGCAAGGCAACATGGGCCCCGCGCCCCAACCACCTGCCCGCCCAGTGTGCGGCGGCAGGTGGGGGTGTGGCTGAGCGGCGCTCACCCGTGAGAGTCGGCCCTCCCTTGATCACAATACAACAGCCGCTGCTCCCCGCTACTCCGTATGGCTCGGCTCTGTCTGTCTATCACTTCGCCCGGTCCGCACGACGACCCGGTCTCGCTTTCCCATCCCCAGGCGGTCCCCCGCCCGCCAAAAGCTACTGCTTGCACCCCAGCCTCCCGCCGTCTCCAATCAGCGCCAAAAACTTCTCAACCAGCGCCTCCTGCCCGCTACCCTCACCCCTCGCGGCCAGGTACACCCTCAAGTCCAGCTCCTCTGTCTCCCACACCCCCCGGGGTTCCCACTGACCATCCTTCCCCCCTAAGCCTCGGGTCCCGCCGCCTCCGTTATGGATTCCGCCTGGTGAAAAACAGTCCTTTGCCTCGTCGTTGGCGCGACTGCTGCTTGTCTCTAGTTCTGGTTCCCTCCCCGGCGCTCTGAGCGGGCACCCTCTCCTACGCCCCGAGCCCGAGGCGTTCAGCTCTGTCAAGTCAACCCTGCCAAGACTGACACCGACATCGACATCATTGCCAACTGGGACCAGGTGACCTCAACGGCGTTGTTTGTCAGGAATAGATCAGCTGTGCGGGAGATCGGTACCGAAGAGCTGGCTGCAGTGGCCCAGCAACTGCATCGCCTATTGAGCCGTGCCCCCTTCCTTCGTTCCCTCAAATATTGAAAAGCCCAGCCGGAGAGAACCCCTGCAGCATCCGGGCGTTCAATAAAGTGCGTCCCTGGATAATTTTTGGGCCTTGAGATGACTGGAGCGCTTGCGAGTCCAGTTTTCGCATGCGGCCTTTCAGGCCGTACTTATGGGGGGGTGTTCAACCCGTTGCTCGGAGGATACGCTGGTTGTTGAGCTAATTGTCGTCGACGTCGATCACTTCCGCGGCGCTCCCCTGACCAACCATTGCCGCTTGTTGATTGAAAATGCGTTTTGCGAGCCTGCACGCACTGCTCCTTGCCAGGGGCGCGGCAGTCACCACTGCCGCCTCCAGCGGCCAGGCCACGGACACCCTCACCGTGCTGCAAGATCTGCAGAACCAAGTCGAGGTGGCTCTGGACATCCCAAAGAACTTCACCGAATCGCAGCCCCCTACTATCACTGCGCGGGGCTCATGCACGCTGGGGAATGTTGGTATCCGGCGAGAGTGGTGAGCTGTCCCTCCCATACCTATTCACCCTCGTCAACCCTCGCGGGGCTCCCCACGTCATTACCACCCCGTCCCCTCGCTCAGCAGCAGCAGCCATGGGCGATATTCATGTCAGAGCAAAACCTCGTATGATGCGCTTGATGGATACACATTGACAATGCCCAAGGGACGACCTCTCGGCCCAGGAGCGCAAGGAGTACATCGCGGCCGTCAAGTGTCTGTGGCAGCAGCCGTCGGTCGACCCGACCTTCTCGGCCGCGCGCAACCACTTTGACGACTACGTTGCCGTGCATATGAACCAGACCAACACGGTGCACGGCACGGCCAATTTCCTGACGTGGCATCGGTACCTGATCTGGCTGTGGGAGCAGCGCCTGCGCAACACATGCGGCTACAAGGGCTACCTGCCGTACTGGAACTGGTTCCGTTTCCAGGAAGACCTCAACAAGTCGCCTGTCTTTGATGGCAGCGACACCTCGCTCGGCGGCGACGGCGAGTACTTCCCCCACAACGGCAGCGTAGTCGGCGCGGGCCGCATCTGGCTGCCCTCGGGCAGCGGCGGCGGGTGCGTCAAGTCCGGCCCCTTTGTTAACTTCACCATCAACATCGGTCCTGTCCAGCCCGCCATGCAGGGCTATACCCCTGTCTTCACCGACGTCAAAGCCTACAACCCGCGCTGCCAACGCCGCGATTTAACTATGGCCGCGTCGACGTCTACTTTCACCGCCTCCAACCTGCTCAACATCACGCTCGGCCCCGCCTCCCAGTCCATCGGCCACTTCCAGGACGAGCTGCAAGGCCCTTACGGCACTCTCCGCCTGCATGGCGCCGGCCACTACTCCATGGGCGGTGATGGGTCTGACGTCTTCACCTCCCTCAACGACCCGGCCTTTTACTTGCACCACGCCATGATCGACCGCGTCTACTGGATCTGGCAGGCCCTGCACCCGGCCGAGGCCAACAAGGTCAACGGCACCATTACCTTCCGCAACAACCCGCCTAGCAGGAACGGTACTGTTGAGGACTACCTTGAGATAGGCAACCTCGGCCCGGCTGTCCAGATCAGGGACGTGCTTAACACAATGGGCGGGTCGCCGCTATGCTATATCTACCTGTAGGTGGTAAGGTTTTGTTTCTGGTAGTTCGCAACGGTGGCGTCGAACAAACCGGCACGTTCGACGAGTTCGGGTGGTGGAACCTGGCGCGAGAGTGACGAAACGCGTAAATGGACATGCGGTCAAGTACAGAGGATGGGAGATAAAACAGGCAGTTGTAATATAGCCATCTAGCGAGCTCGTATCCCCCTCCGAAACTGACTGACCCGGACAACTTTCTCTAAGGCTGTACCTCCGCTGCCCCTATCCCTGTGTTCTCCTCGTCTCTGTCGCGTTTTCCTCGCCCCCCCTCTTCCGTAGGAGGGGCCACCTCGACATGTTTCCGAACTCCAACAAACAAACAGGGAAAGTCATCATCAAAGTGGTTGCGTACAAATTCCTCGCTATCCTTTTCAGCATCATGCATCCGCCGCCTGTCGTAATCACGATTGGCGTCGTCGATGGCGTCAATGAAGTCCTGGGTGATGGTAACATCGGGAGAAGAACCGAAGAGCAACCGAAGAGCAGCGGCTCCTCGCCAGCAGGCTCAATGATGACGCCGTACTTGAGATCGGCAAGAGGGGGGCCTCCCAAGGACACGACGTAGCTCGCATTTGCAAGGTACGCGGCGATCTCGTTCATGTTGTGGGTGGCATGGTATGCAGGGAAGCCGGGGGGGGGATTGAGGGTTGGGCTGGGCTGTGGCATCAATGTGCTGACGCGGAATCGCAGGCCCTGTCATCGGCACGCGGGGCGGGTCGGGGACAGGAGGTTCCCACTTCCACTCGCAGTTGATGCCGTCCCAGTTCCATGTCCCTTCTTACTTCTGGCGTTTCCGTTTTCGCGGAGGAGGCGTCGGGGCTTGACTCCGTGCATCAACGTGGTCCTCGGGGTTGGGATTGCCATCAACGGCTAGCTCAGGCTGCGGCTGAACCTGGGCTTGCTGGGTGAGTTCCAGTTTGTAAGCCTTCTCACATGCAACGAACTCGGATAGCAGCTCGGCAGTGGGAGGTCGACCACGCCGGAGCTTCTGGCTGGGTGGGCCGCTCGTGGAGGGAAGAGTGTCAAGTTCGTGGAAGTCGGGGGATGCGGAGGGCGTCGACTGCCCTCTCCGCCGGGCGTTTTCCCGTCGTTTTTTAGTGGTGAGATTCTGGAGATTGCGGCGGGACAACACCACGAGCGCGCCAACCGTGTCGGCTGGCGGCGATAGGCTTGAAGCGGGCGACATGGGTGTTTTTGCTGCCGCCCGGCATCCATCCTCCTGCCCCTCCATCTCGCCTCTTGCCATCGGGCCCAGCTTGCTCGACAGCTATGTGCGAGCCAACCACCGTGGCTCAATCCTACCAACATGACACAATGCGGCCTGAAAACGTGCCCGGTTGTCCCGACCGGGCGTGTGTCTTGAGATAGCTCGAATGGCTCCGAGTCCTCCCGATGCTGCATGAGGCTCCTTGCCCTGGGTTGGACGCGTTGGGCCAACGAAACTTCCCTTAAGGCGTCACCACCCGCCTATTCGTGCTCCAAAGCTCAATTCCCCAAGCCATTCCCGCCCTCTCTCTCAGCTGCCCCCGCGTCTCGACATTGCACTGCTAGGTCCTGCTCCTTTTTAGACCCCCCAACTCCCCATTTTCTGGTCAACATGCCTCCCACCCACCCCGGCCCGGCAGTCCCCAGCCTCGGGATCTCCTCTTCACACTCCTCCCGGCAGATAAACAGGCACAGCTTGTTGTGCAGCACAACCCAGCACATGTCACGAACCATCACCCAGTTCTTGGCCTGACCTGTTTCGCCGATCGCCCTTCCAAGATCCCGGGGCGGCTGCTCCGTTTTGGTCGAAACGACACCAACGACATCCGTTTGCCCTCGGGCCCCGCCGTCGTTTCGAAAAACGGGAATGCCAACGCCGGCGGAGGCGGTCACACTTACCAAAATTACCGCAATGATCACTTCTTTTTCTACTTGGCGCTGTCTGGGGAACTCATCATCCGCGAGCTGTCCCATGGTCGGACTACCGTCGAGCTCAAGAACGCGACGCCCCAAGGTTAAGTATTCCTCGCACACCCAGAGGGTGCGAAACGTGGATGAAGTTAATCGCTGACGCGTCCGGTACCCTTCCCTAGGGGGTTACCTCGGATTCAACTGCAGTCATGTGTACACCCACACCACCAACACGCGTCTCAACTTTTTGGCCCAGGACAACCTCAAGGGGGCCGATATGCTGATGTACGAGATCTTCCGGTCTCTTGGCCTCGACGTGAGCTTCCGTTCTGTCGTGAAGAGCTTGCTGTACTATTCCTGGGAAACCGGTGACGCGCGTCCCGTTGTTGGTCCGCCGGATCTGGCGTGGACGCAGTGGGAGAGTTGCATCGAGGAATATTATTCCTTTCGACGAGGTACACTGGTTCAACGACACCGGGCATAAGGAGATGCAGATTTCGTGGATGGCTGCGAGTGGACAAGCGCCCTCCCCCCTGCCCTCAGAGCCAGTCTCGGAAATCCGCTACCGCCCGAGTTAACCGCTGTCAATCCAGTACGGGAATGAACCCGAGGCCATGACGACCTACTCTGCCTGTGCTGTCATTGCCGAGATTCTTCCGTGCGGCGGGTTGGAGGTGGAAACTGAGGAGGCTGTCCCCAAGTTGAGTGCTGGCAACACAGCTGAACACAGCTGAACCCGAGTTGTCAGCCACGCACGGCTAAAGGGCCTTAACAGAGGGTTGAAGGCCAGGCCGCATCGCTATCTAACCCTGTAGCATCAACCTCACGTATGATATGGCATTGCTAACTACCTCGGTGAATGCGTCCCCTTTCCCTGTCTCAGTCAGTTGAGGTGACATTAAGGACTCGTCTGCCTTTTCCCTATCCATGTTCTCCTCCACTCCAGTTTCTAACCCTCTCTCAGTTCCCCCCTTTATCTTTTGAGAGATGCTGTAGCTTCCCCTCGAGGCCCGTCAGGCTAAACCTCAAGTTTCCTCTTGGCCACCCAAAGTGGCGTGCGACGTCCTGTCTATAGACTATGTTTGGGTCTGCCGAGCTCGTTCTGATTATCCTTGACTCCGCCTGGGAGTTTTCCCAACGACATCAGCACCCACAAGAACATGTTGCTACCTCCACAGGGTAGGAGTCCTCACGGTCTCTCCTCTTTTAACTTCGACGTTTTCGTAAGGTCCCCTTTGAAGTGTAACGGTCACAGGAGTGTATTGCGACTATCTGATGACGACTCTACGAGTA
>MU856012.1:0-14319 GCA_033296695.1 Staphylotrichum tortipilum
GAAGGGGAGGGAGTGGATGATTGGACGAGGGATGCGTATATGTCGATGAATCTGGCGGGGACGCTTGGGGGGAAGTAGGAGTTTTGGAGGGGAGGGGTTAGAGGGGGGGGGAGGTTCGGCTCGTTTGGTGGGGGGGATCAGGGGGGTTCAAGGAGGTGGTTGTTTTCCTTCTAGCAGTGAGATATGCCCGTAGCGGGCAGTTTGGGGATGAGATATGGTTGGGTCACTCAGTTTGGGTGGTAGGTGTCGTTTTGGAGAATCTTGGGGGCTAGGTGATTGTGCTTGTGGATAGATCTTTTGTAATGGAGCCAAGGGAGGGAGGTCTCCTTATATGAAAAGAGAAATGGGAAATTCAGAGTCAACCACCACCTTTCCCGACTCTCGTTTTGATTGCAGATTATTACCATTCCCTTCCTCACATCCCAGGCCCAGAATGCGAGACCTCATGCTCCCCTTCACTGACTCTCCGATCACAGGTCAACAACGACAGCCTCCTTCGGACGACCGTACATGTGGATGGCCACTCCTGCCCGCTTGCACGAAGAGTCGGATCCACCACTCTCAGGATACGACACCGTCGCAGCATAGCTGGCCTCCTCCTCGCCACCATCTTCCGAGATTTCCTCGAACTTCTCCACCACCGCGCCGCAGACACCCCGTGCCACAAGTTGCGCAAGATGCCCACGGCCCAGGGCTACGCCGTCCTCATCCCGGGGCGTGATGACAATCCTGGCCCTCTTCTCACCTGACCGCTTGCGCTCGCCGCCCGCAGCAGCCGCCTCGAGCTGTCTGACCACCTTGATGCCTGTCTGCGCCTGCGCCGCCTTGGGCAAGACGTCGAGGACGTGCTCGGCCTCGCGGATGATGCAGTCGAGCTTGCCGCAGGCCCGCTGGTTGCACAGCCGGACGCGGGCGTGGAGCTTGTACTCGCCGTCGTACTTGGTCAGGCCCTCCAGAGCCGTCTCGAAGTGGTGGTCGCCCGCCGCGCGGTCGCCGCCGCGGCCGTCGTCGGAGAGCGGATAGGTGGCGGTCTCGGTCGGGATGTCGACGGGCGGGGGGTTGTCGTCCTTGGGATCGCTGCGGAGGGCGGCGAGGGAGGCCAGCGGGCGCGTGATGGTCACGTTGCCGGAAACGTGCGTGAAGCCGCAGTCGGGCCAGTACGGGGCCGGGATGTAGAAGGATGGGTGGAAGTCCTCGCCGACATACGTATTGTTGATGTAGGTGTACGGCTTGAGTTTGACGGACGACTTGGCTAGGACGCTGATGAAGTACTGGACGCTGCTGCTGCTGCTGCTGCTGCTGCTGCTGCTGCCACCACCCCCGATGGCGACGGATGCTACGCCCTTCAGTCCGCCGGCATAGCTTGCCTGTGCGGACCCCCCGGCCACGGTGTACGATTGGACATCTTTGACCACGGGATTCCCGAGCTGTAGCTGGCCCGGGAAGAGCTGTGAATCGCCAGGGGTGAGGTACGTCTTGTCCGTGTCTGCCGTGACAGACTCGCCGCGCTTGGCACCGGCGCACTTCAGGATGTCGTCGGCAGAGCTCACGGGCCGAGCATCGCTGACGATGTATTTCGTGCCGCCGCCCGCGCAAAGCAGCGAGGCCAGCGCCTGGTCGTAGGGCTGCGCTCCGCCAGGCCCCGGCGCGTTGTAGACGACAAGGTCCCAGCCGCCGCTGCGCGACAGCAGCTTTGCAAAGTCGGCGGCCTGGTGCGTAACGGTGGCGTTGCCGATGGCTCCGCGGTTGATCTCGGCCATGACGGCCTCGCGGTAGATAGAGGTGCCGCCGCCGTGCAAGAGGCTTGTGTCGTTGGTGGTGTGCTGGTAGAAGAGCACGTTGCCGCAGCCCGAGGGACAGAGAATCGCGAGCTGGTTGCGGATGAGCTGGACGCCCGCGTCGGTGCCGGTGCCGGCAACAGCCAGGGAGCTGAAGCCGTTGACGAAACCCTGGACGGGCTGCAGGACGGCGCGCCCGGACCAGTCGCCGTCGCGCTCTCCTTGGTAGGGGAGCTTGATGCGCACGACGTGCCAGGTGGTGCCGATCCTGCTCTGCACGTTCGGAGCGCCGAGGTTGACCACGCCTCCCGACGGTGTCGTGATGGAGAGCTGGAGCTTGACGCTGGGGTCGGCCCATCCAAGGACGAAGATGACCGTGTCGTCGCCCATGGCGCCGTGGATGGTCGGGGGAGAGATGGGCGAGGAGTACGGCAGGGTATCAATGGGGTCGATGGCCTGGGATGCGTCAAAGATGTTGGAGAAGCACTGGACAAAGACCTTCTTGAGCTCGACGGGATCCTGCGTGCTCGTCCAGATGCCGCCCTGCTTCTCGGCCAAGTTCCGCAGCTTCGCGCCGTCCAGGTTGCTGGGGCTGGCAAAGCCCACGGCGCACAGGTGCGTGTCGCCGAGGTTGACGCTGTTGATCATGGGAGCAACGTTCTCCTGGCCGTCGGTCAGCAGCACAATGCCCTTGCGCGGCTGCGTACCCCCAGTGATGAGGGCCTGGCCGGCGTTCAGGCCTGCGCCGATGCTGGTGCTGCCGCCCGCGCTGACGGAGGACATGGCAGAGCTGAGCGCGCTGGAGAAGGTCGATGCGCCCGTGAGACCCAGGTTGGTCGTGGGTCCGTTGGAGAAGGTGACCAGCCCGAGGCGGTGGCCCGACGTCACATCGACCATGTCGGCGAACATCTGCGCCGCGTCCTTTGCGGCCTGGAGCCTGGTGATGCCGAAGGCAGGAATCGTCGATGACATGCTGCCGGACCGGTCCAGAACGAGGGCAACATTGGCATCCTGGAGCGAGTGCCACGCCTCCTGGACCTCGTCGAAGATGCTGTGGTACCGCCAGAAGACCGGGTCGCGCGGAGACGTGGTGAAGCAGTTCATGTCTCCGCGGGCTGGCGTGGTCTGGCTTCCGCAGCCAAAGCCGGCGGCCAGGGCGCCATGCTGGTTGTTGTGCCATCCTACGATGGCCTGGCCGAGCGCCTGAACGGTGGTGTAGAGGTTGAGGGTTCCCGCTGGAGGAGCGCGGAAGTTGGTCGGAAGGGATGCGCAGCCCACGCACGGCGCGTTCTGCGGACGCGTTACGTGTGACGGTGGAACAGGGACGTTCGGGGCTGGGTAGAAGGTCGGCACAAAGGGAAAGCCGAGCGAGGCAAGGTAGAAGTTGTAGCCGAGACCGAACTGCTTGTGGAAGCCGAAGAAGCGGCGGCCAAACTCGGTGTGGGAATCTGGGTATGTGCAGTGCCAGTTGGCGTGGAACTGGAGAAGAGTCTGGGTGGCGGGGGTGGGCGCAAAGGTACAAGCCCAGGGCATGGGGATGAAGCCGTGGATGCTGCTGATGGGCAGCGTCATGAAGTTTGCCGTCTCTGTCTCGTAGGTTGGTGCCTGGCCTAGGACCCCCAGATTGGGCACAAGGAAGCCGGAGACGAGAAACAAGAGGATGAGGCCGAAGCGGCCCAGAGGGAAAAGGAACACCATGGCTCTGAGGACCGGTACAATGATGATCTTGGTAGGAGGAATGGGACGGGCGTTGGCAGAGGTATCATCAACATGTCCGGGATGGCCTCAATAAATACATAGGAGGGCTTCCATTTTAATATTACTTCCACAAACCATCCATGCAAACCTGAACTCTCTCGGGCACCTCGATCCGATTCTTGCCTTATCATAAGGTACCCTTCGATTCACTTCAGCACACTCTTGGCGGCGACACCATTCACAAGTCTAGGCCTGGATTGCGGCGCTCGCCAACCCGGAGGTTGACTGCCCGGTCCTGCATCTAGGTCGATAAGGTTGCTCAAGACCGGACAAACCGGGCGTAGCGGTGGCCTCGGTTCGTTCCGGCAGGCCCATCGACGACGTCCCTGCATATGCAATGCAACTCCCCGTGAACCATTATTAGACAGTAGACGCCACCGCTGTAACCCGCGAACCGCGATATGGAAACCATTAGGACTCATTGACTGTCGATGCCACCGCGCCCGCTCTCGCACATAAGTCGCGTAGCGTTTCTACTTGATCTGCCGTCTCCGCTGAACTCGGTGTGGCGTTTCTTGGTCCTCTTACCCGAGATGATTCATGGTTGCTCGTCGCTTTGCGCTTCCTGATGTGGCCAGCTCTTCATGCGGCACTCCGAGTTCTCTTCGGGAAACAGAGCACGAGTGCTCCGCTCAGCTTCAGACAGCATGCGGCGTTCGAAGCCCCGAGACACACGCCGTCGATGTTCGTAGGGTCTTATTATTGATTCTCTGCATGCTTGGCCACCATCTCATATGAAATCTAGGTCTTCCTAGCAGCCAGCAGCGCATCCAACCGTCAAGAAACCGCTAAGCGCGCAGAACACCAAGAAGTCGGAATGAGAAATTTTCAGTCCCCAAAAAAAACATACAACACCGAGGATTCGCTGCCCGGCGGTTGGTTGTATCTTTCTTGGCAGGAATGGGCGGTAGTCTCGGCCCTCCCGTCCGTCCGAACGCACCGTCGCAAGCCATTGCGGGTTCGTTTCCTGGTTATGGTGCAATTCGTGACCATGGCCAGTCGGCGCACGCAACAGAAACCAGCACCAGCACCAGCACCCACTCCCACCCCGCCCCGTTCCCTCTCACCCCCTTACTGTCCCCCGCAAGCGGCTGCCCCCTAAACCCCAAACTATGGGTCCACACCGGCCCCCGCTTCCCCAGCACCAACTCATCCGACCGATTCCCATCCACCGCCCCCCTAAAACTAGCACTCAACCCCCCCACCAGCGAGCTCGACCCCGACCCTGAACTCCCAATATCAAACAACCCCGTCACCTCCACCGTCGCCTCCCCAGCACCAAACACGACTTCAATAGCCGGCGTGGGAAACGTGCCCGCCCACTTGCGCGCGTCGTCCGCGTCGTCCCAGCCGGGCTGGAGAAGACCGCCCGAGAAGAGATAGCGGTTCGAGAGGTCGGAGGGGATGGAGCTCCGACCGGTGGGGGGCAGGCAGCGCTGGGAGAAGTTGAAGCGGAGGAAGTCGTCGGCGGCGAAGGAGGTGGGGGAGTGCGTCCCGCTGATGGTGTAGCTGGTCGGGGTGGTGGTGGTTTTGTTGGAGGTGGACAGGTGCCAGTAGGTGCCGAGGGAGGCGGAGCCGTGTGGGCTACATAGTTAGGGAGGGGTGGTTAGGTTGGTGGTTGGGGTGGGAGGGGAGAAGGGGAGGTACGGGGGGCTTACTCAGCTGAGTAGAGCTCGCTGTGCTGGTAGTCGTGGTAGATGTCTGAACCGGTGAGGTTGACGGACTCATCCCATGTGTAGATGACCAGGAGGATGGGGTTGTCGTTGCCGTCGTCTGGGCTGGGCTCGAGGATGGCGACCATGGCACGCCGCTCGATCGATAGGGTCTTGTTGATTAGCTCGCTGCAGACCTTGTCTGAGTCGTCGTCGGCGGGGTCCTCGCTGCGGAACGAGAGACTGAATGTCATGGTTCCATTGTAGTACCTGCAACTTGATCATCAGACTCCACGTACTTGGGCCAAGGATTGAAAGCACTGCGTATGCTGACGAGCCAACGGTCTGATAGAACCGATAGTCTAGATTGGTGATATTCTCTGGACGTAGGTTGCTGGAGGCGTTGTAACTGGGGTCTGGCCGGTTCCGAAAGGTGGCGTAGACGTGGGGGACGAGGGTCAGAATGCAGAGTGCGAATAGCATCATCGTGTAAGTTCCTGCAGGAGGGGGCTTGGCCAGCCACGCGGCGACATGCCAAGTTCTGGGCGCGTTGTTTTAGAGTTTCTGGGGAGAGACACCACCAGGGGGGCTGTGACAGGAAGTAGGATGGGTTCGAGTCGTCAGACCGGTGTAATGTTGCCCCGCCATGTAAGTGCATCCATGCGTCGATCCTACCACTTTCTCGGTTATTAACAAGCTTTTTTAGCTGTGAAGCAGGGACAAGGCTCTGGAGGTTTGTTGGTAAATGCCGGTGTCCCGTTCAGGAATTGATCAGAGCCGCAAGGCTGGGGCATGGCCACAGACCTCAAAATCTGATCATGTTTTCTCATCCCCTTTTCTGTTTCCTTCCCCTGGGTTCAAGTCCGTCCCAGTCCATCGGGAACTAGACTTGAAAGTTGGCCCAGAACGACTCCCATCACCATGGCGTTCCCAACCCCCACCCCAACCGAGTCCTTCTCAACGACCTGCCTCGTCATTTCCCGGCCGGCGTCGACTTACACGGTCCACCACTCCAGCGGCGACTTCGGCTTCTTCCCCGCCACCACCTACACCGCAGCCACCGACCGCGTCTACACCGACAAAGCCACCATCGAAGCGAGCTGCTTCAGGCGGTAGAGCGACGACGATAGTCTGCTGATCGACTTCTGACCGCCGTTTCCCCGGTATCCGCAGGCTACAGATATCTCTCTTGAGGTGTTGGAGCATGAGTTTAGTACATCTGTCCGCCAGCATCTGGTGATATTTTGTCTCGTCGATCCAAAATTCGGCAGCCCGCTTAGTTGGATCGACGAGGAAGTCGCGGAAGGACAGATGAAAAAGTCTGACGGGGGCATCCGCTTTCGGCGGAATGCTCAGGACGGAGTGGAGAGTTTTGAGCCTGGCAGATAGAGCTCTAGGAGAGATGTTGAGAAGTCGAGCGAGCGACGACACAGAAAGGGGCTGAGCGAGGAGAACAATAGGGCCAACGACATCCCGGAACTCAGCCAATAAGTGGCTCTTCTGTAAATCCGTACGTCCGACGGTAAGCTGGCTGAGAATAGGGAGGTATGTGGTGTCCAGCTTGTCTAGCTCAGAACCGTAGGTCTTGGTCTGATACTGGAGGACCTTCTCCAGCTGATCGGCGGGGTCCGACCACACTGCATCTTCAATGAACCGGCAGATGGTTGTAGCGAAAATGAACAATGGGACGGCCATCTGAGCGAGAGTTCGAATAACGTGTTCGCCGGGCCAATCTGGCAGCAGTTCAAGACCTTCGAGAGCTTCGCTGTTGTATTCGTCCCTGATTCTCGCGAGTTCATATCTCAGGAATGTAGATATATCGCGTTCGACGATCGGCTCTGGAATTTGGTGTAGAGCTAGGTTCTCGTATCTTCCCTGGACGTTCTTGAAACCGAGGCGAATAGGTAGCTCTGGCCGGCTGGTGATAAAAACCCTCAAACGGGCAGGACGTTTGCTTGTGCTAGCAGGGAGATGATGGTCTTGACGTCGTTATTTCCGTCACACTCGTCGAGAGCGTCAACCACGATAAGGATTACCATAGCCTGGCCAATGCGGTCAAGAGGCTGCTGGATGAGCTTCTCCAACTGGTCTCTCAGCGACTTCGTGGCAATCGCCCGGTCGTCATGGATGGCCTCTCTGACGCAAGGCTCCAGGGCGGGGATTTTACGTATAAGTTGACTGGCAATCGTAGGGAAGAACAAGGCAGCTTTGCCACGGTCGCCTTCTCCCCTTTTGAAGAAGAAGCTCGCGCCGAGAAGGCCGTTGTCTGCGAACATCATCGCCACGGTTCGAGAAATGGTGGATTTCCCGGTCCCCGCCACGCCGTTAAGCCAGAAGATGATCTCGCCATGAGGATTGTATGCCCACTCCCTGATCTGGCAGAGGAGCTCGGTTCGGGTTTCAGGATGGCATCGAGCATTGTGCTGCTCGGCGAAAGAGTCGAAGGCTGCGTCGTGTACGGTCGGAACTGAGAGTCTCCAATCAGACCCGTAATTGTGATTGTCACCGATATGGATCGTTCCATGCCCTTCGGCATATGCTGTCCCAACAGAGTTTGTTGTCATAGTTACAGTGCTGACACACCAGCTGGATTGCTTGATGCGACGGCTGTACGGCACTCGTGTGTTATGACTGGGCGTCCAAGGCTGCCTCAAGGTTAGAAACGAGAGAATATCGCTTATGTCGGACTTATAGTATGGGTGTTTGCTTGCCTTTCGATATATAGTAGCTTGCCCTATCTGGTAGCGGCGCAACAACGTGTTGGGATTGTTGGTGGGGAAGGGGTTTCCGAGGACGAGGCAGGGGGCGGGATGGTTGGTGGCGATGGTGGTGGGCGTAGTGGTGGTGGTTGGGGTCAGGCTGGGGTTGGTGCTGTGGCGGTTTGCGGGGGGCGATGATGTGTGGTATATTGGGGTGATTTTCTATGCTATGATGGCATTTCCGGCGGTGGTGTGCCTGGGCCCGTGGATCGTGTTGGCGATTGCGTATGGGATGTTCGCGCGGGTTGGGGGTGTGAGTATTGCTGCGTGGCGGCACCACGCTGGCGGCGAGCCGTATTGCAAGATGCCTGGCATCGGCTTTGCTGTGACGTACATCACCTTGGGCGGGATATCTGCTTTTCTTGCACTGTTCGGGATCTTCGTCTTCTACCGGACGCTAGACGGGCGCAAGTGGTACAAGGCTCTGGGCCCGAAGCCGGGTGCAGACCAGGACGGAGCCGGGAAAGTCATAATGGAGAGTAACGAGCGGACGGCTGTGTAAGTATGTCTAAAGAACAAAGTTACCTGCCTAGGTGCAGAGATGATTGTTTTAACCCCCCGTTGATGAAAGACTCTGCCCGACAACCTGGAATACTTCCCTTGAAAGTCCCGAACAGCCCCCCTTGCCATCCAGAATGCGGTCCCAGTCCGTTTCTCGAGGATTCTTTAGACAAGGTAGGTAGGTAGTACAGCAGCCGAACCAGGCAGTCAGTTCCTGGCCATGTGTTCATGAGTAAATGCAAAAATCCTGAGCCAACACGCCCGTTGAACTCCAGCGCTTTTACTCCTCCCACCGCAGCGAGCACTACACCTCCCTGTGACAGCCTGGTGGTGAAGCAAAAACAACAACAACAATGACAGCAATAACGACGACAACGACGACGACGGCGACGATGAGCCCAGAAAAACCGGCCACCTTGTCGGCAACCGAGTTCCCGAGGTTTCCCGACCTGCCCACTGAGCTGCGGCTGGAGATCTGGACGTTTTGCCTCACCGGCCGCCGTGTATTCGAGATGGATGCCTCGGTGACGCTTTATCGTCACGCCGTCCTCCCGACGAGAGCCAAGGACTACGACAGATGCCAGCTCGTCTGGTCACACCGCGGCCAGACCCCCGTGATTGCTCATGTCTGCCGCGAGGCGCGTGAGGTTGCGTTCGGTCGCGGCCAAGTGTACATGATGGATGACGAAGGCGAGACCGACGACGGCGGCGTGCCGTGCCCGCCGTAGATCGAAATGAACAAGACTGGCACCAGCCGTGGACACCCCGATGATTTCTGTGCAACCACCACCCACGAGCAAACCAAGTACTTCAGCCGTCACGTTCTCTACTACGTGGTACTAGCCATGGCCCAGATTCACTGGAGACTTGGGTAAGCGCTTTGAGATCGGCTCTGGTCAAACAAGCTGGAATTGTGTTGGGCTGGATGATGGGAGACAGACATGCTCGATTATGTGGATGAACAGCTCAGCTGGTAGAGCCCCCACTCCAGGCCTTGCGTCGTGGGGTGTCGGGGCATAACGATAATATTGTGCCGAAGAGAAGAGCGGATCCTCAGTATTGTTGGTGTCTCTCTCCTTCGTCTCTCTTTCTTGCCTCTTTTTCATGATGGTAATTCTCCTTTTCTTGCGGTGCACAACTCACATGGGAGAAAGTTGTTCGCTGTTGCGCCCCCACGCTCGACTGACCCCCACGCGGGTTCGTGGGAGCGGCCGCTCGTCAGCGACCAACGGCCCGGACCGCAGAGATGGGATGGCGAGTGGGGAGCAAAAGGGGATTGGACCAGCGTTCCCTGTCCAGTGCAGAACAAAAGAGCGGCGGACGAGGTGCAGACGAGACAGGCCACAGGAGACGATCAAAATCAAATACCGGCTCCCCGCGATGTGACCGTGTTGGTTGGCAGCCACCAACAGCCTGTTGAGTCAAAACCAACGCGCGAACGGCAGCGGGACACAGCATGGGCTGGCCATGCGAGATGCGAGATGTCGCTGTGCGCTGTGCGCTGGCCAGTGGCGGGGGGAGGGTCAGATCTGATCCAGCATCCCTGCTTGGGCCGGGAACAAGGGACGAGGACAGGGCCCGCAAGGAACGACACCCAGCCAGGCTGGGCAGGGCAGGTCAGGGCAATGCAGAACGAGGGCAGCAAAGCGCCCGCAGCAAGCCCAGTTGAGGAGAACAGAGAGTGGCACAGTGCGACGGGAAGGGGGGGGTCCCTGGTCGCCTCTTTCGCTGCAGCCTATCCTCGCGACCGTGCAGCCGCCCGCGGCGATCCGGCGAATTGGACCCAGGACAGGCCCTTGCACGTGTCGGCTGTTGCGTCTATTTTGGCGAGTGGGAGAGCGGGCAGGGTGAGGGCAGGGCGAGGGGATTGGAGGATGGAAGGGGGGGTGATGGATGGGGGGCTGGTTGATGGCGGGGAAGAAGGGGGGGGGAAGCATCGTCTGAATTGGAGCAGCCGAGAGTAGGTACAGATTATTGAAGGCGCACATGCAGGCAGCAAGAATACCCCGTACAGGTGAGAAAGATGGAGTTGCGGGTGAGATGACGAATTGATGCAACCCCGACGCTCCCCCCAGCCACCTTGGGATCCGCCCTGGGCGGTGGTGCGGGACGTTGCATCGACAAGCGGCGCTGCTGCTGGTGCTTGCTCGGATTTTGTCGCCAGAGTTGGGAACTGACAGACAGATGGTCGCTCAATCTGACTGTGCCGCTGACGCTCCCACACGGCGAGCACCCACCAGCTAGTTAATGCAGGGCACTTGGACATGCTGCACTCAGCGTCCTGGTCTTCGGTCGGTCCGGCTCGGGTCGCTGAGTCTGGGTCGCTTCTTTCTTCCCTGGGTCGCTTCTTCAGGTCGCCGCCGCCCGCCATTTTGATCCTCTCTTGGTGCCCGCCCTGGTCGCATCTTGCATGTTGGCTCTCGTCTCATCCCTCACCCCTCCTTTCTTCCTTCCCTCCCCCCGGCTCGTGGCCAGAAATCCAGCCTGGGCAGGCGGCATTTGTTCTTTTTCCTTTTCTTTTTCATCAACGAACCAACATCGCCGTAATTGATGGACTAATCCCAATTCTCGACCTCGACCTCAGCACGCGCACACACTGGGCACACCCTCGACGAACCATGGCGCCGTGCCTGGGCCCCGCACTCGCTCCCGCACCCGCATCCGCCAGCGTCGCCAGTGTCGCCCATGGCTTGCGCTGCTGAGAACGGATCATGGACTTCCTCCCACACCCCACCTCCGGCGTCGAGCCTCTGGACATCCCCTTCGTCGCCGACACCCCCTACGTCTGGGGCACCGACTTCTGGGATTTCCCCAAGCTGCACGGCTTTGGCGATCAGTGGGCGAGTCTGCCCGCCCCGCGCCTCGCCTCGCTCGCCCAGTCGTGGCTTTACTTTGGCACCCTCTCCGAGTTCCTGGGCAGGCCCGTCGACTACCGCGAGTTCCAGGTATCGCGGAGCATATCCGGGAAGCCCTTGCTGCCACTGCTGAACGAGTGGCTCGTTACCCACTCCCTCACCCCCGGCGGCGCAACCACACTCGACCCCGAGGACCGCAAGCAGGTCCTGTACGAGCATGCCTGCTTCCTCGACGCCGTCCTCCACCTTACCGAGGACTTCGACACCGTTTCCCAGAGCCACCTCAAGCCCCTGCCCACCATCGTCCTGTCCGTCAAGGTTCTCTGCGTCACCCTGCGCGGCGTGCTCTGGGACCTGGCCCGCGGCGACATTGACGATGCCCTTCGACCCTGGCCCTCCCCCGCCACCCGCCTGCGCCGCGAGATCGTCCCCGCCGCCGACACTCAGGGAATCCAGACCCTCCCCCCCAGCGCCCAGCTGATGTTCGACGTCTTGCGCTTGCGCGGCTGGTGCCCCTTCTACGCCCGCAAGGTCCTCACCCAGTACAACTACGCTCTCGCATACTACTTCACCCGCCTCTTCCGCACCTACACCCCGCACCTCAGCCACCGCACCTGCTCCGACGACGAGTGCGTCGCCAGCAACGCCGACATCTTTAGCTATGTCCCGAAACACGCCCGCCGCGGCTGCAACTGCCAGCCCAAGGCCGCACCAATGGACCAGATCCGCGCCATCATCGAGGACGGCGGCGTGCCCCTGATCCGCCTCAGGGGCTCCTCCAAGACGGGCGTCCGCATGGAGGTCGCCCGCATGACGGCCCGCACCCGCTTCGTCGTCGTCTCCCACGTCTGGTCTGATGGAATCGGCAACGCCAACACCAACGCCCTGCCCGAGTGCCAGCTCCGCCGCCTCCACGCCCACATCAACGAGCTGAAGCCCCTGCGCCGCACCCAAAACACTGACCTCGACGACTTTAACCTCCTTAGCTCGCTCGACACGGGCTTCCAGACGGCCACGGCCCTACGCCCCAAATATCTCTGGATCGACGCCTTGTGCATGCCCCCGGGCGGCGGCCCCACCGCTTTTCTACGACTTCGCGCCATCAACAAACTCCCGGCCGTCTACCAGGCAGCCGACCGCATCTTGGTCCTCGACGCGACCCTGGAACAAACATCCGTGGTCGACTCGGACAGCCTCGAGCACTTTGCCCGCTTCGCCGTGAGCCCCTGGATGGGGCGCTCCTGGACCTTTCAGGAGGCTGCCCTCGCCTCGGCATGTGAGGTCCAATGCTCAGACGGCACTTTTGATGCCTTTTCGCCGCAGCCCAGACAACGGCTGACCGCGTCCACTGCCACCGCCAAGAAGCGACGGCTGGCATGGCTGGAGGCGCTCACCCGTCCGGCCGAGTGGATGGGCAGGACATTACTCGGGAGGGCGGGGGCCGAGACCAGGGAGTTGCTGGACGGGAGCACCACCATGGGCGTCGACATCGGGACGGCCATGGTAAAATGTCTGACGAGGTCGCTCAGCCAGGAGTTCCGCTCAGCCTTTGCCAATGGCGTCAAGCCCAGCAAGGCTGCCATGGGCGCCGGCCGACTCGCCCCCGACTTCTGCACCCTCTTCGTACAGGTCTGGAACGAGCTGAGCAAGCGGACGACGACGGTGCCGAACGACATGCACATCATCATGGCCAGCCTGCTCGGCTTCAACACGGAGCCGCTGATGCGCCTGACCAAGTCGGCCGAGCGCATGTCGTGCATCCTGCGCAGCATGGACGGCATCCCCATGTCGCTGCTCTTCAACCTCGACGGACCCCGGCACAACCCGGCCCGCAACCACCGCGACCGCTGGCTTCCCTTATACCCCTCGAGACAAAAACTCTCCTTCGGCTCGACCTTTACCAACCTCCGCGCCATTAACAACGACCTCCACCTCCCCAACAACACTGTCAGCCGGAAGCGTGTCGCGGTCCTCGTCTGCACCGGCGAGCCCGACCCCTTTTCGAGCTGCAAATTCACCCTGCGCGACACTTCCACAGGCGAGCAGTACGCCATCGGGGTCCACCGGAAGGACGGCGAAGCCGACGCCTTTGCAACCCCCGAAATCGGCCCGTACTGCATCGCCATCCAGCTCGAGCCCGAACTCGGCGGCGCCCCAAGAGGCCACACCGACGACCTGGGCGTTGTGCGACCGAAAATCTACGCAGGCGCTTTGTTCCGCGTGCGGCGGGTCGTCACCAACGTCCGTAAGCTGTACTACCACAACCTGGAGACCGAGTACGAGAGCTCGTTCGAGCTGGTCGAGGACGAGGCGTACGATCTCGAGACGGCGAGTAAACGGACGGCGAGTTACCTGGACGGGGGGCTTGCGGCCGCGTTTCTGGGGCACCAGCGCGGGATCCTCAGGACCGTGTATGACTGCCCCCTGACGGTCTCGGTTGAGCCGCCCGTGGTGGATGTGGTGAATTCCCCGGCGAAGGAGGGGCCGACGCTGCTGGCGCAGCCGTTGCCTGAGACTTGGCAGGTTGTTGTTGAGAGAGGTTAGTTGCCCCTGGTTTTACCCCCAAGCCCCGGTTGTTGTTTTAACCCCTATTTTGTTCCCCCTTTTCCCCCTCTCCTTGCAGAAGCCATGACCCCCGTCACCTCCTACCTCGCCCTAACCGCCCTCGACGGCCTCATCGCCTCTGGATGCGTCGGCCTTGGCATCGGGATCTGCGCGACCCTTTTCCCGCTGCTACCCCTCCTCTCGCGCGTGGCCATCATCGCCAAACTGGTGCTGCACTCCCTCTTCCTGGTGCAAATGTTTCTCTTTCCGGGGGTGGAGGTGAGGCTTGTGTGGGACGTGATGCATTTGGGTCTGGTGGGGGGGTATATCGCCGCCAGAGTGTTGGGCAGTGGTGGCGGGGTGAAGGGAGTGGATGTGTTGGAGTGGGTGTTTGTGGCGTGGGCAGGGGTGGGGCACACGGTGGATTTTGCTGGGAGGGTGGCGGTGCAGACGGTGGTGGTGCCGGGGCTTT
>MU856013.1:0-14262 GCA_033296695.1 Staphylotrichum tortipilum
CCATCCGCCTGGCCCCATCCCCCCAACAGCTCGAGGCACGCCTGCTCCAGTACCAACGCCAACGACAGCAGCAGCAGCAGCCACAGCAACAGCAGCGCCAACGGCAGCAGCAACCACAGCGGCAGCTGATGCGGCGGGTGGTCACCTGGCGCGTGGGCGGCGGGGACGGGCAAGACGGGGTGTTTGTGACGGTTGAGGAGGTGGAGGACGTCGCTTCTGAGGCGGAGATGTTGAGGGAGGAGGAGGAGGAGGCACGGGGGGTGGTGGGTGTTGGGGGCCATGATGATGAGAAGGGGGGGGGGGAGTACGGAGGAAAACTGGGAGGATTTGGCGGAGAGCTTGGAGGAATTGGCGGAAAGTTGGGAGGTGGTGGTGGAAAGCTGGGCGGAGGAGGATGAGGAGGCGAACAAGGAAGATGGGGAGGAAGAGGACGAAGAAGAGGAGGAAAAGGAGAGGAAGAGGTCCTGGGTCGTGCTTGTGCCGCGGAGAAGGCCCATGTTGTAGTTAGAGTGTGGGCATCTGGGCTTTTGGGCGTGGCGTTTTGGGGCGAGCCTGGCGATTGTTTGTTTGTTTGGTCGGGAAGGCGGGATTTGGAAGTTGGTGTCGACAGGCTGGCGATCTTGCTGGGGCTCATGTACGAAGGCATCTAGCAATTGCCCCAGAAATCCAGTCCTTGTCGAGGGATTGATGCTGCTAGCGCATGGGACGAAGTGTATTTTCAGATGATCACGGCCACCTGATCTCATATTCCCAAGTATTTGCCTACCCAACCATATACAAACCCGAGAGTTCCAAGCCTCGCCTTCAATCCACCAAGATCCTCCTCTCCAGCTCCCCATACCGGCCCAGGAACCCCTCAAACAGCCTCACAGCAAACTCGACGTCGGCGCTCCCGCCCGTCTCCCGGATGCTGTGCATGCTTAGTTGCGGGTTGCCCATGTCCAGAGTCCTCACGCCCAGCTTCGCCGACAACATGGGCCCGATGGTGCTACCACAGGGCGAGTCATTCTTGACGACAAACAGCTGCAGCGGCACTTTGCTCAACTTGGCGACCTCCTGGACCAGCACGATGCCCGGGGAGTTTGTGGCGTAGCGCTGGTTGGCGTTGATCTTGATGACGGGGCCCTTGTTCATCGAGGGGGTGTGGTTGCGCTCGTACTTGCCGGCGTAGTTGGGGTGCACGGCGTGGGCCATGTCGGCAGAGAGGAGGAACGAGGTGGAGAGGGTCTGCTCAAAGGCGGTTGAGGCGGCGAGCTCGGAGGCAGAGGCAGGAGGCGAGGCACTGCCTGGGAGGACCGACAGGCGGCGGAGGACGGCCGGGAGAAGATTCGAGTCGGCGCCGTGGGCCGAGAGCGAGCCGATCTCCTCGTGGTCGAAGCAGGCCACGAGGCGGATGCTGGCGTCGTTGTCGAGCGGGAGGGACTCGGCCGAGGCGATAAGGCCCTTGACGGAGCAGAAGGTCATGTTGAGGTTGTCGAGGCGGGCCGAGAAGATGAACTCGTCGTTGAGGCCGCCCAGGCAGGAACGCTGGGTATCGTAGAGGATAAGCTCGAAGTCGACAATCTGGGAGACGTCAACGCCAGCCTGCTCGGCGACCAGGGCAAGGAAGACCGGGTGGTGGCGCTCGGGCATCTGCTTGAGGGGTTGGAAGTCGGCGGCGGCTTCATCACCACCCTGGGCTGCCGTCTCAGGCTCGGCCGTCTTGTTCAGCTCGGCCTCGGCCAGGCCAGCAATGGGCAGTAGCTCGTCCTCCTTGTTCGGATCAAAGTTTGTCTGGCGGTGCAGATGGATAGCCAGGGTCGGGACCCTGACGATGGGCTTGTCGACCTTGACGAGCTTCTGCACAAAGGTGCCGTCGCCCTCGCCCTCGCGCACGAGGACCCTGCCGGCGACGCTGAGGTCGCGGTCGAACCAGCTGTGCCAGATGCCGCCGCCGTAGGTCTCGACGCCGACCTGCAGGTAGCCGTT
This sequence comes from Staphylotrichum tortipilum, assembly GCA_033296695.1. Taxonomy (NCBI): domain Eukaryota; kingdom Fungi; phylum Ascomycota; class Sordariomycetes; order Sordariales; family Chaetomiaceae; genus Staphylotrichum; species Staphylotrichum tortipilum. Next base: position 1,969 of record MU856013.1, read on the forward strand.
GGCGGAGCGCTTGCTGACGGGCTTCACGCGGAGGCAGGGCGAGTCGGTGTGGGCGCCGACCATGCCGATGGAGTTGCCGGGCTTCCAGAGGGCGCCGACGGCGAAGGCGACGACGGAGGAGCCATTGCGGGTCAGGTAGTACTTGCCACCGGGCTTGACGGTGGTGGCCCAGTCGTCGCGCTCCTTGATGTTTGTGAAGCCGGCGGCTTCGAGCAGGGCGGCCGAGTTGGCGACGGCATGGTAGGCTGGGATATAGCGGGGTATATGTTAGTTTGTGGTCACAGATGGTGGTTCACAGCAAGATGGGAGAGGGTGGGACAGCATACGTGTCGGCGAGGCATTGACAAAGTCGAGAAACTCGAGAGCCGACTGTGGAGGCGGAGCCATGGCTGCGGGGGGTCGTCGGGTGGCAGACGCGGGAGCGGGAGCGGGAGCGGAGGTCGAGGAGCAGCGGGAAGCCAAGCCGAAGCCGAGTCGCAAACGGCGAGCTGTCACACGAGCAGCGGGAGAGGCGGCGTGGAGGGCAAGCAGCGAGCGAGAGGGGCTGGAAACAGCGGCAGCACCAAAAACACCAGAGACGACAACAACAGCCTGCAGCGGACTCGCAGTTGAAAAGACCCTCCTGCCCAGCATCGGGATCCTAAATTGTCTGGCCGCAAGCGAGGAGCAGAGCAGAAAGCACCCAACCTGCACAAGCTGCTGCTGGCTTGCCCTGGATCGTCAATGGTGGGGTCGGGATTGGATGGGGGGGAGGGGGAGAGAGGGGTGGATGGGGGGCGATGGATCATGGGCGGGGGATGGACTGGATCCCACTGAGCGGATCGCTGCGCCAACAAGCATGTCACTGGCCCCACTCAAGCTTGCTCTGCCGAGTGGGGCAGCATCTTTGTTGTTGTTGTCGGTCTGTTCACGGTGCCGGGCATGATGCGGGAGCATGGTGGGTGTTGTTGTGAGTTTCGCTCTTTAGGTTTGGGTTCCTGTATTTTGTGCATTGATCGAAAAAAAGATGGACTGTCAATTTTTGGCAGCACACAACCCGTTCCTCCGTCGACAAGCCTCGAATGGAAAGAGCGGGCGAAGCTCGCACAAGGCAGCTGCCATGTTGGGGCAGCAGCAGCAGCCAGCCTGACAGGGACCAGGTGATGAGGCAACGACCAATCAGCAACTCGACAACTCAAACACACCCCATTGCCGTGTGGCGGCACGGGAGCCCCCATGGCGCCCATGCTCCTCTTTCCCTCCCATCCTTGCCCTGGCAGCCCAGCCCGCCGCCCAGTGCCGCCCAGTGCCGCCCAGCCCAGTCCCTAGGCAAGGCCGCCCAGCCAGCTCGCTGCTCGTCGCCTGTTGCACCGCCCTTCTCGTCGGGCCCTCCATGTCAGTCAGTCAGTCAGATGTGGCCGCCGCCCACTCTCGAGAACCAGGCCACGGGCGTGGCTGATGCGATGCCCTCCTCGCCGTGTGACGCATGGGATGCACCACTGACCGGTTCGGTACGAAACCTCCAGATTGCAGAACAGTTCCTACATGCCTCATCAGGCCAGTTTGCCACCCCTCGTCCGAGCTCGACGCTGGATCCGTTTCGTACGCGATATTGGATATTGGAGGCACGCACCCATTGCAAGATGGCTTCCTCCAATCTCCCGAGCGCCGCCCGCCCGCATCTCGCGTCCGCCTGATCTCTCACTCTCCCTCTCTCTTTCTCTCTCCTCTCCCACCAGGCCTTCGCCTTGGCCTGCCCGCCAGCGGCAGCGCCGCCGCCACGACGCTACGGAACACGACAGAATGCCGCTGCACAAGGCCCTGTTGAGGCTGTTCAGACGAGATGATGGCCGCCGCGAAGGGACCGGGTACCCGGAGGTTTGGGGCGATCAAGCACCAGCAGGCAGAAAGGGAGGGGGGCCTTTTTCCCCTTTGGGGCGCCCGCCACGCTCCTGCCCGTCGAAAAGGGAAAGCGGACTGGCGAGGCCATTCCAGACAGACCTGACATGCAAACCCTCGACGTGACTCTCCCATTGGGGTCTCGACGCTGGCTGTCGCGAGGTCGCCCGTATGATCGTCGACAAGGTGGGGTCGGGAGAAGTGTTGGGTGGGGCTGCCCAAATCGACGGCCGCCCAGGGCGCCCCCCGCCGCGCTGGCCTTGGCTACCAACCCAATCGACCACCCACCAACGACCACTCACTCAACCCCGCCTCGATTGCGTCTCTCATCCCGCTCTCGCCTGTCAATTTGGGCAGGGCAGAATCTTTTTCACAAGACAAATCGCGTCCTTTTTTTGTTCTCTTCTCCCACAGAGACTCCCATCGCCCGCAATGGACTACTGCTTTTTCCCCGACGACGAGTCTCACCAAATTGCTATTCTCGGTTCCAGACGAACAAGCCAGGATCACCACCCCGCCAATTGGGCCACTGATGGCCAGGACCGCGCGCGTGATTCGCCAGCCCGCGGATAAGCCACGGCACCCGAGGGTTGCAGCACGACCAAAGCGGCCAAGCGCCGTTCCTGATGTCACACCTTGCAGTCGATGCGATACGACCCTCCATTCGGGGCGCTGGCGCTGGCGCTGGTGCTGCCGCCGCCCTGCCTGCTCTCTTCCTGTCCTGTCCTGCTTCCTCCTCCTCCCCCTGGGTTGTCTCCGGGCCCCTGGGCGACTGATCTTCGATGCGCCGCAACCCTGCCCGGCTGGGCTGGCCCACCCCCCCCGAATGCCGTTGCATGCTTCTGCTGCTGCTGCTGCTGCTGCGCACGGCAAATGGCGCCCATTGTATAGCATGTCTGTCATGTACAGATGGCAGCGAGCGGATCTCTGTCAGCTGGAACTACATTGGCCAGGAGCAGCAGCAGGGTGGTGAGACTACGGATACGCGTTGCTGGTCGTCAACCTCAGCTCAAACTGTCGCCCCTCTCCGCCAACCCCCACATGCAGCAGCTTCTATGTGTCCACTCTTCATCAACCGCCGCTCACGGGAGAGAGCCACTCGCTGCCCCAAGCGAAGTTGCCCATCGGCCGGCATCGACAAGCCGCCGCTCGACCATGCACCGGCCGTAGCTAATAAAACCTCCAAGATTGACACCCTCAATGCCAGCCTTGCGCACGAAAAAGGGGGCATCGCCATGTAGGAGTCAGTTACGTCGGCGAGGGGCGAAAAAAAAAGTTGGCCATGCAGCAGAAGCGGCAGGTTGGCTGGCGGCCGTCCTGATGAGGGAGGGAGGAGAAAAAAGGAGTCTCCCTCCCTCCTCCGCAAACCACCCAGTCAGAACATGAATCAGAATCAGCCTCCTCCCGGCCGTCACAAAGTCGGCCGTGGCCATGCTGCTGTTCTCTCGTTTTGGCTGCTCCAACGAACGAACGCGGCATGCAAGCCACGGCGGGCTTTGCCCCGATGCGGCCTTTTTTCGAGGCAGGCTGCTGCAGGGCCTGCCTGCCTTGCAGGGCTGGCAACCAACCCTTTTTTGGGGTGGGTGGTGTTGAGGAATGGCGGCAGGTTGGAGGGGCTGAGAGATATCTGACTTTTTGACTTTTTGGGGTCAAGGGAGGCAGAAAAGAGTGATGGGGTGGTGGTTTGGCACACGGTTTCCATGGCTTTGTTCTGTCCGTCCGTGTGGAAAAAGGGTTGATTGTGATCGATCGCGGGAGAGAACGTGGGTTGCTGGGTTGCCTCGCACCGGAACGATGCGGTGGTGGCGGTTGGAAGCCCAGTCAAGCCAAGCTGTCTTGACAACGGCGAAGAAGCCTCCAGCCTGGGCAGTCCCGATGTCCCACCCCGGTTCCCCTGCCCTGGCAGCCCATCCCTCCATCCCTCTTCCAGATCTGAGATCACTGACAATCTGCACACAATGTATGGAAAATCAAGCAGCACCAGGCTGCTGGCTCTGGTCCCAATCAAAAACACCCCGACCCCCCGAAAACCCCTACCTGCCTCCCAACAACACAACAAGGGAGGGAGGGAGAGGCAAGGAAGGACAGGGGCGTCGGCTCTGTGTGGTGTGTGGCGCACAGACAGGGCCCTGTGAGGCGTGAGCCACCCCAAGCTTGTTGCAACGAGCTGCGGCGGCGGCAGTGGACCAAGCCCAGCAAGTGGCAGCAGAAGAAGGAGAAGAAGAAGAAGAGGACGAAGAAACCGTTGGCAAGGCAACCTGGACAGGACAGGACAGGGCAGAACAGGGCAGCACGGGCGGAGAAAATCATGAATGGCATTATTAGCAACTTGGTGGGAGGATGGGGAGTTTGGTGAGGCCGCCGCCTTGCCCCCCCCCGGCAGAGGAGGAATGCGGATTTGAGTTTCTGTGCAGTTTCAGAGGGCAGTGAAGCGATAAGCTTGGCTGGGTTTGTTAAGGCGCCCCCCTGCGTCCCCTTGAAAAACATGACAAGGACAATAGTAATCGGCTGGGGGATTTTATACCATTTCATTCGTGTTTGCAGATTTATTTACAACAATGGCCTTTTTACTGCTGTATCAAGGTGCCTAAGGTTTGGGCAAGAGAGGTGAGGTGAGGTGAGGTGGTACCGTCCCCCCAGCGATGGCAGATCCGCCGACCCCCAGTCCCAGTCCCCGTCACGGCCCACCCAGGGCGGGGGCCCCAATTGGGAGGGGTGGGTCCGGGTGGCTCAGCCAGGGTCATCCCTGGCTCTGATCCCACGCCCTGGTCTGGTTTCTGTCTGGTTCTGCCCGTCCGTCTCCTAGTCTTGCTGCTGCTGTTGCTGCTGCTGGAACAAGGCGGGCGCGGGTTGCTTGCTCGCCGTCTGTCTGATGTGGATGTGTTGGGCGCGATTCAGGCCTGGTCATCCGGCCTAGCTCGACTCATACCTACCTAGGTACTTGGATGTGTGCCTATTGGGTGGTGGTTTGGAGGGTCACCCCCGGCACGGAAATGGCGGCGGGCTGCCCTGCTTTTCGAAGGGTCGTTCCGCAGGACAGGGCGGTGCTGCTGCTCAAAAAAGGGCGGAGAAAGGGAGAGGGAGGGAGACAGCCAGGCTGGGGAGGATGGGAAACGAACGAACAGCCGGACGAACGCTGGACGGATTGGGACGGCGGCGCCGGGAAAATCGCTGGCCAGATTGAACGAACCAACTGATCCCCAGACGCCCGCGCCCGGAAAGCTCGAGCGCGGTTCATTGCTGGGGATCGGACGACATGACAGAGTAACGACGACCACTGTACCGGTTTCAATCGAACAGGTTCCTGTTCCTGGTTCTGATTCTTGTTCCTTGCATCCTGCAGACCAGCGGTAGCAGAGAAAAATAATAATACAATGATAAATAAACGCACTGATCTGCGCTCGTAGCGAGAGAAAAGATGCGAATAAACATGAAAAACCGCCGCTTGGCGTGCCCCTCTTCTTCCTCCACCCCACCCCCCGTTCCCTTCCTTGCGCTCCCTTCTGAGACGAGCCCAAGCTTGTCGCAAGCAAGCCAAGCCCCCCTGCCGCTCGTTGAAAGGCGATCCCCGTTTTTTTTGTCTTGCCAGGGCTGCTGCCCACCTCACGTTGTGCCTCATGACATGGCCCCAGCGTGGTTGGTGGTGGAATGAAAGGGAAAGTGTTCCAACATGCCCCTGGTGACTCTGCCTGCCTGACCTGGTGGTTGAGCCGCAAAGTTTCAATCCCCCCACCGTCACGGTTAGGTTTGGGGGTTTTTGGTTTTTTTTTTGACGGGGTTTGGCTTTGTCCCTCGGGTTGGGGGGACGGACAGCCGCCAACGCCAGGCCAGGAACCCACTCTACCCAAGAACCAACACCAAGGAGCTGCGAGGTTCCCCACCGCTGTCGGCACTGGATGGGGTCGCGTACCGTGTGCCTGATCTGTATGTTGGTACGTGCGTCCCGGGGTACATCACCATATTGCTGTACCGTACGGACTCGAGATGCGAGGTTCGCAGCTGGCGGCTGGCCGAGCAGCCAGAGGAACCGTTTTGCCAGCTGCGAATTGTAGTAGCCGACCAGATTCTGGCCAGGTCGTGCCCACATCGGAGGGTCAAGGCCCATGGAGAGGTACCTCGCGACTTGCTTGCTCTCATACAGTCCAGTCGTCTCGCCATCCCAAGGCAGAGAGAGCTGGCTCACACCCTGCGAACTGGCCATCGATGTGCAAATAAGACGGGCGAGGAGGGTGTGTGCTTGTGGCATCTTCCCCTTCGATGATTTTTTTTTTTTACTTTTTGTTGGCTGCTCTTTTTGCACCCGGCGTTCAGCCGCGCTCTGCCCTTTCTGCCACGCTCCCTCTCCTGGTCCCTCGTCGTCCAGCAGCAGTGGCCCAACAAGCGACTTGACCACCAGAATACGCGCGCCTGTGTCTCGATTCGGCGTGCGCACCTCCACCACGCAGAGGCGGCGGCACACCATACAGCAGCAACTGATGCACACCGTTCAGCCGGGCTCGAAGAAGGTTTGGGCTTGGCTTGGTCCGTTCTGTCCATTCCTGGCCGTGGGCGTTCTTGGGCTGGGCCCCACTTAACCGCCCAGCGCTGCAGCAAGCTTGGCGATTTGACTGACAGGGTGAGTGAGCGAGTGTGCGTGTGCTTGGGTGCTTGGGTGCTGGGGTGCTTGGGTGTGTGTGGGTGGGTGAGTGGGCGAGTGGGTGAGTGCAGGCCTGCCTTGCTGGGGGTGGGTCGTGGGTACTTGGGTACTTGGTACATGCCCGCGCCAGGTCCCATCTTTCCCCTTCCCCGGCCAGGCCCATTCCACTCACACTCCATCGTTTCCCTTCCCGCTCTCCAGTTCTCAACGTCGCCCACACACCTCCCACCTCCACAACCACCACCAGGCACCCGCGATCCGGCTGGCCTTCCCTCCCCACGCCGTCGCTCGACCACACACGCCCAGCTGTTTTCCTCATTGCTTCCCGCCCGAACTCTGCGGCTTTTTCGCTTACATCGCTCCAGGTTGTGTTTTTTTGTTGCGTTCTTTTGCTTGCCGGGTTCCCTCTGCGATCATCTCTGTTTCCCTGGTGTCTTCGTGCTCCCGACACCGACGACTCCTACCGCCAATCAGCCATCCCTCCACCCCGAGCTTCTCCATCCGCCAGGATCCCCAACACCACCGCCCACCACCTGGCGCCGGACTCTCGCACTGTCGAAGGTCTTTCTGGGATAGACGCGCGAAGGAAGAAAAAAAGAAGGCAGCGGGAAAAGGTGGAAAGCGGGAAGGAAACCTGCCATTTGGGCCACTCGAACCCCGGACCGCCCTTCGATCCTCGCCAGCCTCACTCACCCTCCTCATTCAAACAATTTGACGACGTCCACGCTTCGCCACGCCACGCACACGGATCACAATCCGTCCTACGCCTTCGAGCGCCCCTCCTCCTCTCCGACTTCGCACGAGCCTCGACCCGCCTGGATCCCTGACGCGCCGCCGCGGAGACAGATGCGATCGCTCCGCAGACGAGGCCTCAGTCGTTTCACCACCATCCTCGGGGCGCTTTGAGCACCACCCGACACACCCTACGCAGCGACACACAAGTCGGCCTTTGACGCGCTATTTGGTGACGGCCTCGGCCACGGCCTACTTGGTCGCTTGGTTCGCCGCGAGGCACCACCCAGGTTTTGTGTTGCGCCTCCAGTCTTGGATTGTTAGCACCCGCGCGACGACCCTCCGGCGGACACCCGCCCCCCACCACCCGCGGCCATGGCCGCTAACATACCCCAGATGGTCGCCAACAACAACATGATGCTGATGCAGCAACAGCATCAACAACAACAAGCGCAACAGGGCCACCCCCAGCAGCAGCAGCAGAACAAGCAGCTCAACCAGTTGGTGTACAGCCATCTGATCCAGGCGCCTGCCGCGCCCATGAACTCGTGGCAGAGCGCTGTCAGTGCGGGCGACCGCTTCTCAAAAGCCATCAACTTGTATGAAGATTCCCCTTCCCCCTCTACTGGCCGCGTTTTGGGTGACCCCACCCGACGATTAACCAACACGCCGCACAGGGTTTCAAACACAATCCTGGCCTACCCAGGTAACGACTGGCAGGAGGTCTGCTCCAGCGCGATGGATCTCGAGAGGAAGCAGTTTCTCTCGGCGCCGGACAAGGTATGCCGCCACAATTTCATTCCCTCCCCCCCCGCCCCGGAGAAACTTGCTGCGGTTTGGGCTGACACGCGCGCTCAGCAATCCTACGACCACGCCATGACGCAGAAAACCATGGAGATGGTCAAGAAACGCCAGGGCCACGTCTCCGATCTCCAGGCGCAGCTCACCAACGACGCGGCGAGGCAGGCCCAGTTGCAGGCGGCCCAACAGCGACAGCAGCAGATGATGCTGAACCACCTCGCCGCGAGGGGTGGAATGGCCAAGCCCGGCCCGCACGGGTTCCCAGCGGGGATGCAAAACCAAATCCCCGTCTCGGGCATGCCTCAGCAGCCACAGTCCGTCATTGGGGTCGGCGCCCCGGGCCTCATGCAGAACCGACCAGACCCGCGCGGCTTCCCCATGGGCGTGGGCCGCCCACCCGGGCCCCAGCCCGGCTTCCCGGCCGACCCCCTTTCCCGGTTGTCTCCCCAGGACCAAGCTAGGGTTAATGAGCTAGCGGTGAACATGATGGCCCGCGCGAACGAGCAGCAGCTCAACCAGATCCGAGCCGGCATGATGCAGAGGCTGACCCCGGCCCAGCGAGCCGAGTACACCAACCAGCGAAAGGACCCGGCAATCCTCTACTACCAGAACGCCGCGCTTAGAGAGCTGCAGAACAGGGCGGCGGCGGCGGCGGCGGCGTCGATGCGGAACATGATGCCGCAACGCCAGGGAGGAATGCCGGGGGCTGGAGTCCCGCCCGGCCAGATGAATCCCGCGGCGCTCCTCGGCGGTCTGGGCCAGCAACCCGGGATACCAGACGGCCAAACCTTTGTCACAAACATGGAGAGCATACGCAACGAGCAGCAGATGGCCCAGATGGCTCAGAAATCCGGCCAGGTTGTGGTCCCGGCCAGCATCGCCCCCGGGCGGAACGCGACGCCTGGCCCCATGGCTGGACACCCGCAACAAGGCAACCAGCAAGGTCCCAACCAGACGCCGCGCGCGCCACAGGGGCAGCAGCCGTTCGGCATGCCGCAGGTCCAGATGGACCCCGCCGCCACGCAGGCCCAGACACAGCCAGGCGTGCGCGCCGTCGGCGGCCGCCCCATGCCGGGCCAGCCGGGCGCCATGAACACTCCCAACGTGCCTCCCCAGGCCTCGCTCAGCCCAGCGATGAACACGCTTACCGCCCCGATGCGGCAGCCCCCGGTATCCATGGGCCAGGGCAACCCGCCAATGACGGCCACTCTAAACCCGCAGTTCAACCACCAGAACAATACGCGGCCGCCGTCGATGCCGGGCAACATGAACAGCCATGCCGCCATGGCAGGCATGATGGCCAACCTTTCCCCCGAGGCCCGCGCGAGCATGGTGAATGCTATGCAGCAGCAGCAGCAGCAGCAGGACACCAACTCGATGAGGGAGTTCTACGCCAAGCTCAGCATGCAAGGTCTCAAGCCCGGCATGATGCCGGGGATGCCCGGACAGCTCCAGGGTGGCCAGATGAACGGCGTGAACCAGGCTGCCATGGCCAACGCGAACCAGAAGAACCCTGCGATGCAGGGTGCCGGCCAGCCGGGTATGATGATGCAGCAGCCCACCCCCCTCGAGAGGGAGCAGCTCATGGCCATCATCCAGACCCCGCATGGCCGGGCCGCCATGAACAACATGGATATCCCCCCACCAGTCTTACAGCGCCTGCACGGCCACATCCCCCCCGAGGTTCGTAAATGGGCCCAGCTTAGGCAATATCTCCAGACCAACCCCGGCGCCATCCCGCCAGCGCACCTTGGCAACCTGAACAACTACCAAGCACTCCAGTTCAAGGCGCTCCTTGACCGCAAGAAGCAGCTGGGTGCCCAGCCTGGCGGGCCCCAACCCCCAACCGCGCCCGGGCCCGCCCACGTCCCCCAGCAACAGGGGCCTCAGTCGCAGGGGCTACCTCCTGGTTTCTCATACCCCGCTAACTTCGGCCACGTCACGCGGCAGGATATGGAAACTGCCCGGCAGCGTAACCCGCAGTATCAGGGCATGTCAGACCAGAACCTAGTTGACTGGATGAGGAAGGCGAAGGTCGAGGCTTTTACCAAGAGGGCCTGGGAAACCTTTCACGCCACCCAGGCGGCCCGCGCGAACAACAACAAGAATGCCGCCGCTGCTGTCGGACTGCAGAACGGTGGCATGCAGGTGCCCCAACACCCAACCGGCCCGCAGGTCGGCCTTGGCATCAAGCCAGGGCAGCAACCGCAGCAGCAGCAGCAGCAGCAGCAGCAGCACCCGAACATGCCGATGGTGGTCCCGCACCAGGCTCACCAGCAGCCGCCGAAGCCCGTGGGCGCCCCGGCGGCCGAGACGGCGACGGCCCCGCCCTCGGGCACCATGAAGAACGCCCGGCCTCCTCAGAACCCCACGCCTGTCCAGGCGCCCAAGGGGATCAAGCGTCCTCCCCCCGATGATTCCGAGAGCGTGGCCTCGGGTCCGGTGAGCAACGCGGTGCAACGGCCCGCCCCTCCGCAGCCCGAGGCTCGGCCGCCGTCAGCGGCGCAGAAACCGACGATGGAGCAGCTCATGAGGCTCACGCCGGACCAGCTCGCGAAGCTCTCGAACGAGCAGCTCGCCAAGCTGACGCAGGAGCAGAGGGCGTATGCGATGCGGAACCGGGCGGCGCCGCCCCCGGAGATGTCGCGCCTGCGGGAGCTTGCCACCGAGGGCCACCAGCTGTGGGCGCAGGAGATGCCTCAACTCGTCGAGCAGCAGGTGGCGCCGGCAGAGCTGGCCGAGACGCGCGCCAAACTCACCAGGGCAGCTGCGGGCATCCTACAGCTGCGTGGTAATAACATTACGACCTGGTACAAGCTGACCAAGGATGATTCGCGGGCGAGGATGTTCTTCAAGACGGTATGTTGCTCGCTCTTTTCGTGACGTGGAGAGGGAGTGTGTGCTAACCAAGACTCCTCATGTAGCGCTTCAAGGTGGCTAAGCACTTCGCCGACGGGGAGACCATGTCGCGCTTGAAGGACCCGCCGTTCTTCATCACCAAGGACGAGTTGGATCAGTACATCAACATGATTGACAGCATGCTGCAGGATATCGGCGTCAAGCGGCCGACAGGCCAGGACGGCCCCACCGCCACTCCGGCCCAAGCCACCCCGCAACAGGCGCCGCAGCCGTCGCCGTTGAGCGCCGCGAACCTCGAGAAGCAGACGCAGGCTCTCAAACAGGCACAGAACCGGACGGTCGGCGGCAAGGCAGGCCAGCAGCCGCCCGCGGCACCCACGACGGCCCAGGCGCCGTTCCACTTTGGCGCACAGAAGTCACCCGCCGGCAACCCCGAATACTTTGGCGAGCAGCGCGTCACGCAGTCGAGCTTGGTCATGCCGCATGCGCGCAAGAAGACCAGGTTCGCCAACGGCAAGGCATCGCCGCCGGCCGCCCAGCAGCAGCAGCCGCAACAGCAGCCGACCCCGGGCATGCCCTCGCCGCAGGTGAACACGCCGTCGCCGGTGGCGTCGCGCAAGCCGGAGCCGCCCAAGCTCACATGCACCGAACCCGGCTGCGAGATGAACACGACGGGCTTCGCCAACGACGAGGCGCTCAACGCGCACCGCGTGGAGGAGCACGTCAAGCCGTACGAGAATCCGCTCGGGTTTGCGCAGGAACAGCTGGCCGCCTACCTTGGGCTGGACGCCCAGGGCCAACCCAAACCCTCCCCCACGCCCGCCCCGATGCCCACGCCCGCCGCCATGGTCGCAAGCCGCTCGGTGCAGGGTGCCGCTGCCATGTCGCGCGGCCCGTCGATGCAGCGGCAGAGCAGCACCCCCGGCGGCAAGCCTGGTCCTGGAACGCCGCAGGTGGTGGTCGCGGACGACGCGTGGGCCGGCGCGACGGTTGACCCGCAGGAGCTGTTTTGGGGGCTGGGCCAGTCGCTGGAGGCAGTCACGGGCGGGTTCATGACGACCATCCCGGCTGATTTTGGCGGGTACCGCTCTGAGTCGACGCCGAATGACACGCCCGAATCGAGCAAGGACAGCGGGGCGTCGGAGCCTAACAGCGATATTGCGGGGGATGCGGCGCTGGATATTGATCTGACGATGGGCGGCATGGGCGGCGGCAGCGGAAGTGGTGGTATTGGGTTGGATGGGGATTTGTTGTGGGAGATGGACAACGTCAGCATGGAGAACTTTGAGCTGCCGGAGGTGCAGGCGGGGCTGTTTGGGGAGGAGATGGAGGATTTTGGGGCGGGAGGGGAGAGCTGGTTTGGGGATGGGAATGGGCTGTTTTTGGAG
>MU856014.1:0-14191 GCA_033296695.1 Staphylotrichum tortipilum
TGGCGTTCTTGGCACCCAGGGCGGTGAGCGAAATACTTTGGTAGGGGCTTCCGTACAGGCTGTGCGATGGTTGGTTCGGTTCCAATTCGATGCTGTTCGTGCCTGCAGGGTTCTCTTCCAGACCTGCAACAATGAGGAGCAAAACCCCAAAAAAATCAGATAGAGGCAGACCTGTCGTGTCACCATCTCTGGCTCCGTATGCCTAGCCAGCCCTGCGAGCAATGAGTTGACTCGGGATTCGCGAGCCGTGCCTGCCGCTGCCGCGCGGAGACACTGCATTCCACAGTGCATTCCACAGCAAAAATGAAATGTGCGATCAGGCGATCACTCTCGTTTTTTTTTCTTCCTGCTCCAGCTTCTCTCCCCAACCCCGCAGCTGCCACCAAACAGTTTCTACCTGTGTATGTACCTAACAGCTCCAATGATACTATAATGTAACCCCCTACATACTTTCTCTGCCCTCAAACAAACTCTCCCAGCGACCCACGCCAAAAGCAAGCGGTCGCTTGGGCTGCCGGGGTCGGGGCGTGGCGGGCAGTAGTGGAGGGCAGCAGCAAGTGGGGCCAGAGACCACTTGGCGCTGGCCCTGCTGCGGCGTGGCTTGTGTTCCTTCAAGACGCAGCCCAAACCCCACCAACCGATTTCTCCATCGAACAACCCGATCGCCATCTCGTGGCTCCAAGGACTGCTCTCGCATCCCGCCCTGCTGCCTCTTCCCCCCAGAGGATCTTGCCTTCTTTCCTTTTTGTTTTGCTGTAGTTTTCCCTAGACCTGGCCAGCTGTCTTTTCCTGCTCAATTATGCCTGGTGCATGCGGCGGACCCGAGGACAATGGTGAGTCGTGAGTCCCTCCATCTCCCATCCGCTGTCCGTCGCCCGTCGTCCACCGTCCCATGCTCTGTCGGGGCAGTCTGACGCACCGACACCCTGCTGCACCGTGACATCGCGGCATCACCACACACCCTGCCGCCGTGCCGCCGCCGTGCCCTGTTCGCCTCACCTCCCTCCTCCAGCTCCCGCACCATCCTAGCGATCCGTCCGAACTGTTGCTGCAGTGTGCCCGCTTGACATGTGCTGACTGCAGACGCGCGCCGCGCCCGGAGCAGGTGACGGCACTCGACACGGCGCGGAGGCCCTCGCCCAGCAACGACTGGCGCCGGGCCTGCAGATCCCCAAGAATAGGAGCACGGGGAACCTCGGCGCCATGGGCGACAACTCCGAGAAGGCTCGCATCCGCTTCTCGTTCGACGCTGGCGCCGCCGCCGCCGAGTATGACGCATTGTCAAGGTCAGCAAGCAGCATGGAACCACAATGCCCGCGCCCGTGACAGTGCCAGACTGCCAGCCTCCCGCCGCTGCTTGCTCGTGCAGCCCGGCCGGAGCTCGCTGCTGCGCTCCTCGAAGACTGCTCATCGCTAAAGTACTGACGCGGTCGTGCTCGCAGGAGCGCCCTCATGACCGATCACGACCATGGCCTGGGAATGTCCGGGCTCCGGCGCATACGGCAACAGCACAACCCCCTCCGCCCGCCCGCCGTGTCGCCTGTTGCTTCCCGCGCGCCCTCCCTCACCGCGCTCACGAGGTCAACGTCGGCCACCATGCTTCTGGAAACATGCGTACCACTCTCGCCGTGCCCGACGTCCCCCGCCTTTACCGAAGATCTCTCTCGCTTTCCCTCCGAATCGCTACACTCATTCTCATTTGCACACCAGTCCGAGGACCTAATACACAACCGACAAAACATGCTGAAACGCTCCATCGAATTCATGAGGGACCGTATGGCCTGGTCAATCTCCTCGACGGCCGGGATAGCGAGCGCCCAGGCGCGTGTGACGGGCGATCTGGAAACACAGGGCATGCTGGACCTGCTGTCGAGGGCGCAGCTCATCGGGGCCGGAAACCTTCCCAATGGGAGCTCAAGCATCCCGCCCGCACCCCTGACAGGGCCGGCCGCCACCTCGCCCGCCAACCTGTTCGAGGAGGGATTCAACCTCAGGACGGCGAGCCCCGAATCGATCGACAGGACGCCCCTCATCTCGCCCACCGAAGAGCTGCCCCAACCCACGCTAGCCGCCGAGACTAAGCTGCTCGAGCAGGATCCTCCGACAACCTCGGGCTCAGATTTGCGGCCGCTGCCGCCCCCCGGCGAGGGTGTGGGATCCGAAGGCTCTTCGCGGACGCCGACGAACGAGAGCGGGACCACAGCGCAGACCACTCCGCCGCGGTCGCGGCGCCCCAGCGAGCTGAAGCGGACCATGACCGACACGGACACGACCCAGCTGTCGATGCAGCAGAAGCTCCTGGACGCCCTGGCACAGCCGTACCTTGCCGTTGAGCCGCCGTCAAAGCTGCAGCACATGCTGTCACAGCCGTTCGCCGCTCCCAATAACCTGCTGCCTGCCACTGCCGCTGCCCCCCAGACCCGGTGGGTACCCGCCGCACAGGCAATCTTCACGACCGAGTCAAAATCCCCGTGGACGATCATTGCCGCGAATGATCTCGCCTGCTTGCTTTTTGGTGTCACCGGCTCCGAGATTAGGAAGATGGGCATCCTGGAGGTGGTACAGGAGGAGCGGAGGGCCTGGCTGGTGGGCAAGCTGCAGAAGGGCGTCCGCGAGGACGCCGGTGATGGCTCCGAGAGCGAGATCGTCCAGCCGACCCCCGCCGTCCAGACGTCGACTCTGCTCGGCGCCCGCGCTGGCGGTATCACGGCTAAGCTCCTGAGCAAGCCGAACTCGAGGTCCCAGACGCCCAAGACGGGGAGGCGGCCGGCTACCATCCACAGCGGCGACGCCAAGCCGCCGAAGCCGGGACAGGCTCACCGCGCGGACGGCAAGGCTAGGGGCGTGCTGCTCTGCGGAGACGTTGTCCCGATCCAGGTGGGTAGAGCCCAGCGTCAGGTGCTTTTTTGTGTGTGTGTGTGCGGTGTGTGACTGACAGCCTTGGCTAGAAACGAAACGGCGCGACCGGATCTGCCAGTTTTTGGGTCATTGAGAAACGCGTGGGCCTCATCTGGGTACTGGAGGAGATTCACGAGGACATCGCCAACGTGGATGTGGACGAAGACGGAACTGTGCTCAAGCTCTCCGGTGCTCTGGGACCCATCTGGGGGAACGACACGCTGGAGCCCGGCATGGACATCGGCCGGCTAATCCCTCGGGTCCCGCGACAGGGCATTGACCCGCGCTTTGGCGAAATCGACTACCGCGAGATCGCCAAGCGCAAGTACTACACCTGTCGCAACTCCGACAGGATCAACATCCCCGCGACGGTACAACAGGTCAGGGGGTCCACCGAGCTGCGCATCTCAAGCTTCCCGCACATTGCCGGCATCGTGGTGGTTTGCCCTCAGAACCTGCACATCAAGAGCTCCAACTCTGTCTTTTGCGGCGCGCTCTTTGGCTACGAGAAGCCGGATGGCCTGCCCATCACCAACCTGGTGCCCAACTTTGACAAGATCCTCCGCATCCTCACCGAGAGGGATGGCGTCCACCTCGTCGACGGGATCGTGATTCCTGAACACTCGTTCCGAAAGGCTTCGGCGTTCCTGGCGCTCGAGGAGGGCCAGCCGGATGCTGCCACGGCGTTCCTGCGCCCAGAGAGTCTTCCGGCTCGGCACCGGGACGGGTCGCAGCTCAGGATCGACATCCAGATGCGCGTGGTGAAGAGCGAAAAGCAAGTCCCGACACCCAACGAGCTCTCCGAGGACAGCGGTGAGGAGTCCCCGACGGGCGAAGCCAGCGACACGTTCGTTGTCGCACAGACCGAGATGGTGTACGCGCTCTGGATCACGTACTCGAGGCACCTGCACGCTTCGCGGACGAACTTGGGCGTGTCGTCGCCGCTTCTCTCGGGCACAGCCACCCCGCTGCACCAGCCGTCGCCGGGCCAGACGCCAGTGCATACACCCTTGGACATGCCGTCGGATTCAGACGAGTCTCCCACCAAGGGAGAGTCGAAGCCAACGTCGCTGGCGCGGCAGCTTAAGGACGCCGCCATCTCGGCTGCCGGCAAGCTCACGGGCTCGCAAAAGACGGCCGAGCCGCAAAAGGAACAGCAAGTCGTCCCCGCGGAGCCGGCGGCACCGCACAAGAAGTCGATCGACGACTTTGTGATCCTCGAAGACATGGGCCAGGGCGCGTTCGGGCAGGTCAAGTTGGCGCGGTACCGGGGCACCGGCAAGAAGTGCGTGCTCAAGTACGTGACGAAGCGGCGGATCCTCGTCGACACGTGGACGCGCGACCGTAGGCTGGGCACCGTCCCGCTCGAGATCCACGTGCTGGACTACCTGCGGCGCGACGGGCTGCGGCACCCCAACATTGTGGAGATGGACGACTTCTTCGAGGATGACGTCAACTACTACATCGAAATGGCGCCGCACGGCCTGCCGGGCATGGACCTGTTTGACTACATTGAGCTGCGGACCAACATGGACGAGCAGGAGAGCCGCAGCATCTTTGTGCAGGTTGCGCAGGCCATCCACCACCTGCACACCAAGGCCAAGGTGGTGCACCGGGACATCAAGGACGAGAATGTGATACTCGACGGTGAGGGCCGCATCAAGCTGATTGACTTTGGGAGCGCGTCGTACATCAAGAGCGGGCCCTTTGACGTGTTTGTGGGGACTATTGGTGCGTTTTTTTTTTTTCACCTCGCGAGACCAGAGTCTACTTCGACGAGAAATGACTGACCGACGCCTCAACAGATTACGCGGCACCCGAGGTCCTCGCCGGCAAGCCCTACGGGGGCAAGGAGCAGGACGTCTGGGCGCTGGGCATCCTCCTCTACACCATCATCTACAAGGAGAACCCGTTCTACAGCATCAACGAGATCATGGACCTCGACCTGCGCGTGCCCTACACCATCAGCGACGACAGCATCGACCTGATCCGCAAGATGCTGAACCGTGATGTTAAGCAGCGGTATACCATTGATCAGGTGCTGGCGCATCCTTGGTGTCAGGTTCAGGTTGAGTGAGGAGGTTGGAGGGGCAGTTGGGAGGGTTGCTTTTAGGGACGAACGGGATATGAGTGAATGAAGCGGGTATCGAGTGGGTTTGGTACACTGCGGGAAACTGAGAAAATCATAAGCGGCGGGGTGTACTTTTTGGGGGTTTGTTTTTGTCTGCCTTGTGGGGGTGAGCGTTGTTTTTGTTGCTTGTTGGCTTGGTTTTGGTATGCATTTGGCCGCATCATCATCCGTGGCGTATTGTTTTTTCTTCGGTCCGTTTTGTTGGTTTTTGCTGCGCATGGGTTGAGGGGATGGCACAGGAAGATACGATACCGATTGCATTTTTTTCTCCCGTCTTGTTCATCATTTTCTGCCGGTAGAGGGGAAGCGGGTGTTGATCGATGTTGTGCTGTCTGTTGATTTGGTGTTGGGTTGGTTGGGGGTGGGTAGTGGAGGGAGCGTGATGTGGTGGTAGGCAGTCAGGGGGGAGATTGTCAGGGGGCAGACAAGTAAACATCAAGCACAAAACAAAAGATATGGGCATACCGAGGACATACCTTAAAATGAGAAAGTTACACCCACTCTTCGCACCATGTGTGGATGTCTTGAGAAATGGAGGGCTTGACCGTGACTGCCCTGAACTGGGGGTAAGCAGTGGTGATAGTGAAGGGAGACAACTTGTCGAGAGCCGGCCAGGACGAACATCCTGGTCCATTTTGCATAGGTACACACTCTGAAACCTACAGCTGGCTGGGACTTCCTACTGGAACACTCGGAGATTCACCATTGGAAATACGGGAATACTTTGCTCCCGTGATTGGAGCCATCAGAGTTGATCCTGCATTCCGGGTATGTCTTCCTCAAACTAAACGCCCGCCCGCCCCTCTGCTCGAAGCAGGGCCTGTCTCAATCTCGATCAATCTCGAGAGAGACTGAGTAAAACCAGGGAGAAGAAAGAGAAAGAGAAGAAAACTGACGAGGGCAGGGCCCATCGAATTACCTCTTCCTGTTGCTGTTCTGCCCCTTTTCCACTCGCGTGGAAGTATATATTGCACCGCCCTTTCCCTTCCCCCAAACCACCGATACTGTAACTCCAGAGGTAAAAAAAAAAAAAAAGCAGAACCGACTCAAAACGAGCGATGCGCCAGCGACCGACCGACCACAACACCTGAGAAACGAAACGAAGCGAACCCCCCTTTTTGGTATCCCCTTGCCCCCGCCTTCTCCCCTCATCACCACCAGCATGCACCATACGCCTCCTTCCCCTTCTCATTCCCAGTTACCCCTTAACCCACCACCCTTCCTCTTCTTAACCACCACCCCCCGTCCTCTCTTCCCACCAAGACCCTTACCACCCCCTCTGTCCTTGCTCCAGCCACCACCCCTTACCCCCGTCCCCAAATCTCCCCTCCTCCGCCCAACCATGCACCCAATCAAGCTCACCAATCCGCTACTGACCATTCCCCAACCCCAAAGCCCTCGACACACCAAGACAAAGTGTCAACAAAAATATATTACTCCCCGCACACCCCGCCAGCAGAATCCCCGCGCGGCCTCTCCTCCCACTCAGCAGCGCAACCATCTTCTCCGGCAGCGTCGTCGCTAACGCAAGGATGACCACGCCAAACAGCACCGACGAGAGGTTCAGCTCGTCTGTTAGGGCGGAGGCGGAGGCAGAGAGGAGGTAGCCCGATAGGGTCAGCAGGCCCAGCCCGAGGAGGAGGAGGAGGATGTGCCTGCGCAGTTGCCGGGGGCGCGTGGTTGGAGCTTCGTGCGGGTGAAGGAGGGGGCTCCGTTCCGCGCCTACCTCACTCTCGATATCACTCTCACTCTCTGAATCAGACCCCTCCGGCGCGTCAAGCACGCCCCTCCCAACCGCAACCGCCACCGACGCGACATATCCCACGAACACGACGATCAAAACCGGTCCACACACCCGCCAGAGCGTTGCCGAGGGGAAGTACACCAGCGGAATAACCGCCGTGGTCAGCGCGAGGAGGACAAGCGAATAGATACGCGAGCTGCGGTCGAATTCCAGCGGCGCGTCCCGGCTGCTGAAGAGAAGCCCGAGAGAGAAGGCGCCGAGGATGTTGGAGATGGATGAGCCGATGATGTTGCCCAGCGCGAGGGAGGTGCGGTTGGTTGTAAGGCAGGCTATTACTACGGCTAGCTGGGGGTAGGTTAGGGGCGGATGGAGGTAAGATTGGGGATTGATGGGGGGCTTACCTCTTCCCACTCTCCGCCTGCGGTGAGGAGACCGATTACGGTCTCGGATATCCCCGTCCGGCTGGCCACAATGGCCGTGTGGTCGATGAACTTGTCGGCACCGGACTCGAGGAGGAAGAGCGCCGAGACAAAGACTGCGACGTGGTATGCCACCGAGCTGGCGTCAGCCATGGCGGCGGGTGGTCGACGATCAATACTGAGGACAAAGGGAAAAAAGGAAAACGGAATAAAGCAGGGAGGACAGCTACACTCTCGATCAATGTTTGAGAACCTGGGAGTGTGCGATATTTTTCCAGTTGGTTGCAGTGGAGAAGTTGGTTCCGAGTCGTTCAGCTGTGGCGGAGTTTTCCGTCACAGAGAAGCAGGGGAATAAATCACGGATGGCACGTGATTCAGTCTTGACGGTGTGTTCCGGCCAGTTGTTTCTTTGTGTGGAAACAATGGACACCAGAGTGACTGTCCCAGATGGATGGCACTAACAGTTTGAGGAGTAGTTAGACCTGTTCTGGGGTCTTGACATAGCCCCTTCCTCACATCCACGCATTGCCAGAACGCAGGTATCAATACACATGACCGCCAAGGCTCTGTCCGTGAGCGGCCCAGGGCCGGGGGGGGGGGGGGGAGGGGGCGGCTACTATGCGTGTGTGTGAGAGACTGAGAGACAGACCGCGTACAAGCAAGACAGAGAGTTGAGCACTGCATATTTCCAGACAGAGCCGACATCCTCCTGTGCACAGATATTAGTAGCGGTATTGCCAACCTCTTCATTTTCCCAGGACGAGGGAAGTCACCCCCGTATGACAAAAGTAAGTAGGCCCCCCATCACCATCAACCGAAGAATATCCCCAAAAACGGCAGCCCGGGTCCAACCGCACTTGCAATCGCATTAGCAATCACAGGAATTGCATCTGTCCTACAAGATCCCTCCCCCGGGTCTTCCGTCGCCGTCGCCTCCTCAAAGCTGACCGGCTGGGCGCTCGTAAGCCAACTTGTCCTCCGACACCGAGCACACCAGTGGCCGTAGGAATGGGTGCCATAGCGGACGACCGACTCGGATGTTCTCGTCAGTTTCAATTTGGGATTCAAGGCTGTCTGGCGACAGAACAGGCAGGGCACCGAGCGGAACGGACCCATTCCATCATGGGCCCCCGCTTCGTCGCCACTGTCGTCGGAGCCTCCGTCGTGGGTACGTTGAGTTCCTCATCATCCGATGTCTCCTCTTCCCCAGAATCTGTCGGCACAGTTCCGACTGTTGCCACTGTGCGAAACGGGCTCATGCAATGCATGACTGAATCGTCCTCCGCATCCCCGACCTTTGCTTGCGTGTGGCTGCATGGCTCAGGACATAGGCGTGTCGAACGTTTTGTGGAGTGGGACAAACCGTGGGCGGCGGTCATGACGGGGTGAGACTAGAATGAAAACTCTAAAATCTGTGTCGTAAAGTTTGTTTGCGGGCATGCCGCCACCTGGGAGTTGGATGGTTGTGTGATCGCACCACGGGAATTCGTGGCGTCGCCTCCGTGCTGAAATCTCACCGACATCTTCTCCAAGAAGCGAGACTTCCTCGACGCAGAGCAAGTCCAAAGGCCTCTATCGTTGTTGAAAAGCGGTCCTGAGTTGCTTAACTCTGTGAGATATCGGACAGCATGGATTGGGGACAGAGGTAAAAAAGTGAAGCGTGGTTGTTGCAAACATAGGATGTCCTCGGGCGAAGCGGAAATTAATAAGTCATTAAATCGCTGGCGATACGATAGCTACATGTATCTGTTCCCCACCTAGTCCCGACTCTGTCTGCCTATGTGCCTACACAGCCCGGCTTTTTGAGTTGGGGACAAGGCTCTGTGGCTGAGGCGCCGCGTGTGCTCGAACAATGGAGCATGGCGAATGGTGTGGGACGGTGCTGCCCATTGCTCTGTCTGGCTTCGTTCGGGTCAGGTCTTGGACGCCCAACAAGGCTCGGCACTGCAGTGTGAAGTCGAAGTTCTTGGAAGTGAATTATCAGGGCATTATGGTCTGCGGTTTGGAGACTCGAGTTCAACCAAAGCGGAACTGTCATTTAGGGAATAAACAAAAGGAATATCTAGTAACGAGCGTGAGTGTGGTCTTCTTGGCCACTTCCCGATGGAAACCATCCCCTGTACCATCTTTGGCCAACCCAAACCATCCCACTCTCACCATCGACCAACAAACAGCCTCCCTCATCCTGATCTGCCAACGCCCTATCCATGCAACCGTGTATATCTAGCAAGTCCCGGTCATCCAGAAAAACATAAATCATTCTCCTGCCTCCCATCCCTGAACCTCAAACCCAAAAGTCATCATTATCCATCACTCGTAGCCATCGTGGCCACCCAGGCAAGCACCTCATTACCCATCCACCCTTAAACTCCATAACGCCGGAGACGCACGAGCGTTAAATCCATCTCTTCACGCCTCAACTCCCAACGCCAACCGCAGCCTGCGCCGCCCTTTGCTCTACCAAATGCCTATCCCCCACATGCCTCTACACGCCTCACCATTTCCCCTTTCCTCCCAAGCAACCCCAGTTCCGCCTTACAACACCCTCACACCCACCCCAAGGAGATCGAACTCGCCGAGCCGCGCTCACATCCCCACGCGTCAAAATCAAACCGTGCCGCTCTCGTCGGCCGCGGCGAGAGGAACTCTCTGGTCTTCCTCGCCGAGAACACGGGCGAGACAGCACGAGACCGCGGCGGGGGGAGGTGCGGGTTGTTGAGCCGGTGTCTCGGCGGGGCGAGCTGGAGTACCCAAGAGTGCGGTCCTCGCACCCCGTCAGGGAGATCTTCGTTGTCTGTCATGACGTCTGGCTCGGTGGTTGAGGCGGGCGGTGCTTCGAGGACGAGGAGGCCTGTCCTTAGGGGCGCGGGCCAGAGGTCGCGGTACCCACGGGAGGGTGGCTCCTCCAGGTAGATAGAGGGGCGATAGGTGTGCGACGGCAGTGGCTGGTTTGCCGCTTGGAACCCGAAATCCTCCCTCCCTCCACGCGGTGGGAGCAGGCGCGGGGAGGATCCTCGCGCAGGCAAGTCGTCCATCCGCAGAAGCCCGATGGGCTCGTCCACGCCCGAGTCGAGGTCGTCTTCGCTGGCCGAAGCGTAGGGAGACTCCCACTCTCCGGACTCGCCCTGCCAGACGTCGCAGAGCGAGGTGGCGACGGAGCGGTAGCCTTGGTCCATGGTTGCCATGCTGGCGCGGCTGGTGATGGTCTTTGGACGGGGGCGGGTGCGGGGGAGAGGGATTCGGCGGTCATGCTCCCGTTCAGGCTCGGGGGGTGGTGTCTCACGGTGGTGTGTCTTGTGGGAGCGCTCCAACTCGCGCTCTCGGACGTGCTCACGGAAAGAGGGCGCCCGCGTTCTGATTAAGTGACGCGGGTCGTCAAAGTTGTCGTCGTCGTCGAGCCCCTCTTCGCTCTCGCTCTCGCTCTCGCTCTCGTTGCTGTCATCGTGGCCACGGCGTTTGGGCCTCGCCTTGGACAGGTGGCCCCCCTTTTGGAGCGGCCACGAGGACGAGTATTGTGGCTGGGGGGTGTCGTCCCATGCTGAACTCCGGGCAATCGTGGAGGGCATCTCTGGGCGGGCCTCCCGATTGCGACGACGTGTGGCGAGAAGTGGCCCGCCGGAGTCAGACCGGCGATTTCGGGCCTCGGAACCAGAGCGGTTGTCTGTCAGGTGGTTTCAGCATCTCTTTTCCGGTGGCATAGTTTGGGGTAGATGTTGACTTACCCTTCTGGCACTCACGAGGGACAGGTCGGCGTTTGTGATGATGGTGATGACTCGGAGGGTCCTTGGAGGTCAGGCGAGATGGCCGCGGCGGGGGAGGCTTCGCGGCCGGAGACCTGCCCCTTGAATTGGACAAGGACCGCTCCACCGAATCCCGCAGACGTTTCGCGTCCGGGACAGTGGGCCGTCCCGAAATCCGGTGCTCCTTCAAGATGATGAGTGGCCGCGGCACAAGGTCTGGGTATTCCTCGACGTAGGGGCTCCTCGCCCGCCTAGCGGTCTTGGTCTCGGCTGTCTTCCTCTCAGAGTTGCGGCGCCCTTGTTCACCGTGGCATAGGCAGTGTCCATGCCCGGATGGATGGGACTTGGTCGAGCGTTTGTGGTGAACTCGGTCCTCGTCCTCGGTGTCGGTGTCCTCCTCGAAGACGGTGAAGTCGGCCTCGTCCTCAGCGTAGAGGGCTGCGTGGGCGCACTTGCGGCACCCGCGATGCTTGGCCTTGGGAGACCTCCTCCTGGGGCTCCTCGGCTTGGAGGTGGCCCTCTCGGTGCTCAGCTGCCCCTCGTAGACGTAGTCCACGCCCTCGCTGTCACCTGAATCGTAGTCGGTGGTATTGGTGGTGGTCGTACTCGGGTCGTCGGGGATGTCCATAGTGCCTGATCCTGTTGTGCAGTACAGCGGCCACACCTTGGGGGAAGAGGAAGAGAGTTTCAAACATGCCGGGGAAATAAAATAATGAGCAAGGAAGTCAAGGCTTTGTCATGACAGGCGGGTCAACCAAAAGGAAGAAAAAGGCACAAGAACGGGGCGGGAGGACTTGTGAAATAAATGGAAAATGCCATTATATGGGGCCTCTAACAAGACAACCAAGCACACTTTGGGTGGCAATTAGGGTGCAAGCTAAGGGCAGTCCCCATCAAATAGCACGACACGGGCACGGAATGGGAGGTGTGGCCGTGCTCGTGTGGGTGGACTGCAGGTGAGCGAGCAAGACGCGAACACGACGGCGCAGACACGACGGAGCGGACACGACAGCAACCAAGACAGGGAGCAGTGAGGTGAGACGGTTCGTGGCAGACGCGGCAGATCTGGCAAACAGGTGCCGCAAATTTGGGCACTAATTCAGTAGAGCTAAGATGAGATGAGGGCAAACGAGGGTGTCCGTCGAGAGAAAGAGTGGTTGGTTGCCCAACACTCTGATTTGTTGGCTGCTACCGTGGGTGTGCGTGTCCTCGTCTGCCATGGATCCACGTGGTGAGCCAGATCAGGCACCGTCAGTCTTTCACTTTTCTCCCTCCCCCCTTCTCCTTATAGGTCGCAACAAAAGTCGGAAGAAAAGCAATTGGCTCCCGGCACGCCATCACCGTGGCTGACCTGGCTCGGCATGCTGCAGACGGCGAGCCCAATGCCGTCCCAACACCACCTCAGACACCTCGGCCACCTCAGACATCCCTCAGAAACGTGGACCAGATCGATAACCGGGAAGCCTGGTACACAGTGGCACAATACGAAAACGGGCGGTGAAGAGTTGCTAAGGAATCTGTCCGAACAGAAGAGACCTCTCTAAACCCTTATCTCTGCTCGACTGGAGCCCAACTGGGGACTTGCGGCCCGAACCCACCAACCCTTCCTCCCATCCGGATTTACTTGACTTACCTTGTGGCTGGGCTCGCCCAACCAAATGCTCACACCGGCACCCCAGGTACCTACCCAGGTACTTACTTACCTGAGGGCTGTCTGTCTGGCGCAGAGGCCGCTCCGGGACCAGCCCTGGAGCAACCACTCGACTCGCATCCCCTCCCCGCCCAGTCACGGCTCCTCCGACTCGCTCAGAGGTTAGAACCCCCGCTGTTCCCGAGACCCATCCCGCCTCCACCGCTCCCCGGGGTAACCCGCCCCCCGCCGGGGAGCACTCCGGCTGTACGGCGACCCGCCAGCATCCCCTCCAATCCTCCCCGCCACACGATCCGCCGTCAGATCCATGTCTGCGAGAGCGCTGGCGAGGAGGGAGTCCACGTCGAAGGGGGCGTCCCGCGGGTGTGGGCGACCCCGAGGCCGCTCTGGCTCTTCAAAGATGGGGCCATCAAACCGCACGCGTTGGCGGGCGCGGAGGGATTGGAAGAAGGGGTCGGAGAACGGGTCGTCGTCGCGGACTGGAGCTGACGTGCCCATGCGTGGAGGGGGTGGGGGGGCAGTGGGACGGTCCTCGCGGCCACGGCCCCGGCCACGGTGGTCATCTGCCCTGGGCCGCTGCCGGTCCCGGTCCTGGCGGGTGCGGTCGGCTGGGAACTCGGCGGTGGTAGCGCGCCTCCGCTGGCGGTCGGCGTCGGGGGGGTTGGTCCGTCGGTCCTGGCGCCTGTCGGTAAAGTCAGTTGCACCGCGCCGCGGCCGCTCGCCGCCTTGCGGACCATCCCGCTGCTGCTGGCGCTCCCACTTCTGCTGTTCCATCCACGCCCTGTGCGTCTCCTCCTCCTCCTTCTGCAGCCGCCGCAGCTCCCCGCGCCGGCGGCCCTCCTCCTGCCTCTGCAGTCGTTCCCGCTCCTGCTCTGTCCTCCAGTCGTGGAGAGCCTCCGCACCCGGTCCCTCCCGTTGCCGCTTCGCGCGCTGACGGATCTCCTCCTGCGATTCCCACTCCTTTTGTTCCCTCCACGCCTGCATGGCCTCCGCCTCGTCCGCCGCGATCTGCCGCTCCCTGCGCCGACGGGTTTCTTCCTCCTCGCGCTGTTGCCGCTCCCATTGTTTCTGCTCCCTCCGCGCCCGCTCATCGTCGTCGGCGTCCCGCTGGCGGCGTTCCCAGTCTTTTCTCCGCTCCCGCTCCCGCTCCCGCTCCCTCTCTTCCCTCTCTATTTTATCCCGCCGCTCCCGCTCCTCACGCTCCCTTCTAGCCCGACGCTCCCTCTCCTCCCTCTCCTCCCTCTTCCTCTCCCTCCTTTCCCTTCTATCCCTCTCATCCCTTTCCCTCTCCTTCCTCTCCCTTCTATCCCTCTCACCCCTCTCCCTCCTCTCCCTCTCCCCCCTCCTCTCCCTCCCCTCCCCCTCCCTAGCCTCCCTCACATCCCTCTCCCACCCCAACCCCTCCACCGCCCCCCCCTCCCTTCTCCACACAAACCCCGCCTCCCACCCCTCATCCCGCTCGGGCGCGTTCGGCCAGTGCACGATCCGCCCGTTGGCAAGGTCGATGTGAATGGACGCAGAGTGCAGCAGGCAGGACGGGTTGTGGCAGGCGAAGCGGGCAATGTGGGATTCGAGGCAGCGGAGGGTGCAGGGGTTGGCGGGGCAGAG
>MU856015.1:0-14149 GCA_033296695.1 Staphylotrichum tortipilum
CTTTCGCAGACGTTGACAATACCTCCGGAACCTTTTCAGAGTGCTCTGCACCCGTCGGTTCGTCACAACTTTGGACGACGGCGCCTAAGTACCAGCGTTCAATCTGTCAACGGTTCGGGTATGCACTACAAACGATTGCAAACGTTACGACACTACGTCGCCTTCGGTGGTTCATATTGGACATACTGACAACCACCACTAGTCCGAAACACAGGTTCATCCTAGATGTGTGTATGCTGACTGATGTCTCTATAAAGGCACTCCACTTCCGGACTACCTGATCTTGATTCATGAGGACGAGAAACGTGACCACTATTCTCTGCAGCCTCGTATGCCGATGCGCGTTCAGGGTAATAATGAACATATTATACTCCACATCCCCTCGCTCGAGTCGAGACTAACCCCGAAATTCTCGGATCTCAATAAGGCAATCGACGGCTTTCTTGCGCAATGTGCAGGAGCGTGGACTAGAGAGCAATGGCTCCAGACATACCGTCATGCCATCGAGCACGCGTCTTCCTCTTCCTCTGCTGGCCAGTCGTCGCACACCCAGCACAACGTGGCGTGGTACAAGGATCCGGAATCCGGGAGACACTATTGCCACGTTTCAGAGCACGAAACACGCTGGGCCACTCCGAGCGAGGAGGATGCTCTCGGACGTCCGTCGAGCAGCCATTCTCAGGGTCACCAGAAGGGGGGCACTTCTCAGAAAAGCAAGGGGAGCACTTCTGATCAGAGCAAGGGGGGTACTTCTCAGAAGAGCAAGGGGAAGGGGAAATAGAGAGAGACCATTGAGCGAGAGCCGGTCTCCGCCGAGGTGTTGGAAGGGCTAGGGGCTGTTCCGTTATGGCATTGCAATCAAGCACTGTAGTTACCACCTAGGTCAGGTACTCTATCTAGGTGTCTACCAGCATGTCACGAGCTGACCTGAAAGCGGCCATGCGGCTGCAGATGGAGGCGCAAGGACGCATCCACAGCCAATCGTTAGGCAACCAATCATAGCAGGATCACGCTTGGTATGGTGATCCTGGATCACTGCAGTGAGATGGGATGGTGGCACACACTCGCCTGGACTGACAAACTCCCGGCCTGTAAGAGGCACAATTGTGCATGTAGCCGCCGTGGACCTGCCATACGCCTCAGCCCTACGGAAGAACTAGTACTAATTCTCTCAGGTTGCCCGCCCGCTTTTCCCGTTTCAAGTATCAACTCTCGCACCTCTCCCACGTCACATCCAACCCGACGCTCACATCCGAGACCGACCCGGCGTGTGGCTGCATGTCGTCGAACTCAATCTGCTCATGAGACAGCGAAACCCACAGGTCGATCACCATCTGCGGCTGTTCAGCCACTGTCGCACAGCTCGTCGTGGCGAGTGCTGACCGTGACTCGCCCGGGACAACTTCCGCGGTGAGGTTAAACGGCCCTGCGGCATAACCCGCCCCAAATGAGCCATACGGGTGCGAGACGGTCGCCGTGTCGGTCTGGATCGCCGTAAAGGTCGAGTCGGGCTGCCCACCCTTCACTATCAGTTACCCCTGTCTTGCCCACAACTAGTGCCACGAACTCAACAAACACCAGAAAGCAACGTTTGAAACAGGTAATCCCAAACCCGAGCACGCATCCGTAAAGCGTACCCCAAAACAACAGAAAGGAGAGGAGAACCGACCAAGATATATCCAATCCCCACCTCCACCTTCTCCACCACCGCCCCCTTTTCCAACCCCAACGACCCCCCAACCTTCACACCTCGGACCCCAAACCTCCACCCTTCCGGCACCCCCTCAAACACTAGCCACTGCCCCGTACACTCAATAAACCCCGCCGAGCTATTCACGAGCCGCGCGTTGGGAAAGATCAGGCTTTCGCCCTCGCCTCCTGCAGTAGTGTCAGACAGCAACGCGGCAGCGCAGCGGTCACTTGAGGATGATGAAGCTGCGGATCGGGTGGGAAAGATGCCGCTGGCGGGGAGGTTGAGGTACGTGAGCGGATTCGAGTTGGGAGTTGACGCGAGACGTGAAGCGGCGGTCAAGAGGAGGGATGGTATTGTAGCAAAGGCGGCGAGGCGGAAGAGAGGGGCCGCGGGGGCCATGTTTAGAAAGTGGTTAACTCTGGTGAGGAAGAAAAGGGGGTTAAGAGTGCGGGCAGGAATTCTCTTGTGTATGGTGCGTGAGAAGCAGGTATTGAGGAAGCGGTAGCTGGCCACGGGACTTGGGTTATATATTCCTTGCGCCACCGTCATACCTTCCTCTCCCAGTTTTACCGGGTTGGTAGCGAATCTGCTCTCTGAAGCTCCACGTCTCGCAGGACCTCCCGTGACAAAAATAGCCTAATCTATCACCAACACGCCGTTGGCTACTGTAACCCAACGTGAATCCACCTTCTTATTAGTCGGAAGGGAGGATTTATTTCCTGTTTTGGCCACCTTGCTCACCATCTTCCTCCTCTGTTCAGCCTCTCGTCAAGGACCTGTCCCAACCCCCCCTTAGGCCGTCCGCTTTCCAAACCCCTTCCCTTTCAAACCATTCCCCTTCCAAACCACGCCCCTTCAAACCCCCTCCTCATCCCCACTCCCCTCCTCCACAACCCTCCCTTCCCCCCTCCCCTTCGCCCCCAAAATCCATCTCTCAACAGGCCACTCCATATGCGTGTACTCCTCGCGGACCTGGATCCCCTCAAATTCGGCCCTGACCCGCGCCAGCCCGCCCCTCAGCACCCCATTCCCCGGCCGCACCAGCCCCACCAGCGTCTCAAACATGAGCGCGCCGATGTAGTGGTTGCGGCCTTGGTCGTGCAGGCCTTTGGCGCAGAGGAGGAAGGTGGAGGCGTCGCCTTCTTGTCGCGTGCTCGTGTTGGAGGTGCTATCGCTTGTAGTGGAGGAAACTGTGGGAGAGTCGAGCACGCGGACGGATATCGAGCCGAGCATGAGCAGGAAGAGGATGAGCATGACGTCGGTGGCGTCGAAGCTGTGGCGGAGGTAGTAAAGGCGGATGAGCGTCTCGAGGCGGGCGCGGGCAAGGGTTCCGAGTTCGCGGATTGATGGGCTACCGGCTGTGAGTGTGTCTGCTTGGGTTGGATTGGCTGATCCGTCTTGGTGGCTTGATATCCAGGGGTCAAAGAGGTTGATGATGATGAGGTGGTACTCCATGCTGCTACTGGTCAGCCACAGGCGCCATCGTGCAGGAGGAGAGCTTCAACGTGTGCTTACTGGAGCTGAAGGTGCTGCGGCATGACCACCCTGTCGGGCTGAAGCTCCAGGGGCAGCGCCTTGTACCACGTCTCCAGGAGGCCGTATAACTCCAGGGCCTGCCCCAGCGTCGGCGGAGCCGTCCCCGGCGCGCCGGCGCGCGTGGCGGCACTGTTGATCTCGAGCATGATGATGCTAAGTTCCACCTGGTTTCGGAACATGACATCGAGGTGGGTCGGTGTAAGCCTGGCCTGGAGAGGATATTGCAGGTAGATCTCGCCCGTGAACCGCTGCATCGAGGTTTTGTCGGGCAGTGGAGTAACGGGGGGCTTGACCAGATAAGGAGGCTTGAGCTTGTAATAGAGCATTATGCTGTGTAACCTTGGTCAGCCAAACAACCAACCAACCTCACAACGAGAAGCAAACCTTTGCCAAGTAAACAACGCCCATGCAGTGAACGCCCTCCCAAAACTCATCCTCGAGTTTCCCTTCTCAAGCTTTGTAAACAGCCCCATATTGTCGGCCATCTCTAACGCTGTCATGACGAACGGCAAACCGATCTTGTCCGCGCCGTCGGCCGAGTACCGCAAGCTCAGGGGCAGGGCAGCGTGGATTATCGTCAGCTTGGGCCCGTCAGCTATTTCAAGTTCCCAGAGTCTCTTTGCTTCCGCAAGAAAGGCATACGGGAATGAGCGGGGTGTCCAAAATTCGACGCGGCGGGGGTCGCTGGCGAGACCGTGCTAGAGGGATACCGACAACAGAGTGGTCAGCGGCAACCTACGTGTGACGTTCTAGTCCCACGTGCGACATACAGCAGCGTTTGCCAGGATGGCGTTTACAAGCAAGGGCGAACAGAAAGTGGTGTTCCCCTGAACCAGATCATCGAGGAATAGATCCTTCTGAAACGGCGGCGTCCTCGGGTACTCATGCTGGAAGTAAATCCCCAACAGCTTCGCCACCAACGCATCATCACTTGTCACCGACGTCCACGTGGCCGCCCTGACCGACGACAGCCGAGGGTCCACCACATGCGCCGCATGGTACGGCATCTGATACGCATGTATATCCGGCAGGGCCTTCTCCGGCGGCGGCGTCGTCACCCCCTGAAAATCCAACAGCGGCGCACCAAGATACGGATCGTTTGGGTCGCGAAACACCGTCGGCCACTCGGGAAACTCGGGAAACGTATATCGCATCCTCGTCTCGGGGGTGAGGCGCGTCTGCAGCACAAGGTCGCCGTCGCGGACGTGGCGGAGAACCGAGTCGACGTCCATGCCGGCGCGGATGCGGCGGAGCATCTCGGCGACCTCGGCGGCGCCGCGCGTCTTGAGCAGTGTGTAGAACTCCTCGTGGCTCGACACGCGGTCCTGCGCCTCGTCGAACTTGCGCTTGATGGCGGTCGAGCGTGACTCGTCGGGGCTGAGGCTGAGGTAGACGCAGTTGAAGGCCAGGCGGAGGCAGGTCGCGCAGGCTGGGCGGATGCCGTCGCACTGGTGGAGGAGAAGGAGTCAACAGGGTGATTGTGGACGCCATCTTTGGGGTAGGGGGAGGGGGAGGGGAGTGGGCGAGGGAGGGTTAAGGGGAGGAGGAAAGGGAAAGGGGAAGAGGGGAGAAACGAGAGAAACGCCAGACCTTGATCTTGCGCACCCTACATCGCTCGCACGCATTTTTGATGGGGGGCCTACGCGGGGCCAATTTGACCAGGACGGTCAAGTCAGGGGTCGGGGCTGCTCCGGCCGAGGCTGGCCGTGGGAGGAGCGGCCGAAGCCCACTCGGGGGACCGTCGCTGGCGGCCATGCCGATTCTGGATGTCCTGGGATGGGTGGGTGTAAGTGTTGAAGTAGGAGTAGGAGTGAGAGGCGGAGCCGGTGTGGGAGTGGGCGTGGGAGCGGGAGTGGCTGTGGGAGTTGGTGTGTCAAACCCGGGGTCATCATCTTCCCCTCCAAGTGAGGCATCTAATTATTATGTGCTAGCTAGTCCGTTCAACCTTAGGGTTTCAGGCTCGACAGCGTCCTAGCCCAGCTTCCCACTGTCTTGGCCTAGTGCCCTGCCCTCCTCTCCCTTCCTTCTCCGCCAGACCCGTGCGTGTCGGAACCCACCGTCGACCACCTCCAGCGAGTCCAGGCCTCCCAGGGATTGCACATCAAAGGGGAAGCATCCTGGCAACCCAGGCCAGCCAGTTGGACGACTCGGAGACGAGCAGAGAGATACCCGAGCGGGGGAGCGAATCGGGAGACACCCGGTCGCTCGCGTGGCTCCCCGCGACCACGAGCCGGTGTGCGGTTGAGCCCCCCACTCTGCGCATTTCTGCAGGGAAAAGAGGCCATCTCCTCTTCCTGCCATGCGGGCATGCCTGTTCTTCTCCCTCATCCTCCCGCTTGCTCTGCCCTCGCTTAGGTAGCCGCCCCCCTTGGTACTTGTCTGCTGCCCGAATCGGCTCACCCCGCCTGCATCAGCGAGTTCGTTGGCGCAGCTGAGTTCTTTTGGTTGTTGCTCCTATTGGCCCACTCTCCGCGATCCCCGAAGCCCCCAAGGTACCGGTCAGCATGCAACTGATCGCCGTCGCTCTACTCCGACGGCCGACCAGAGACGCGCGGCCGGCGTGATGGGATCCCCGTGGGCAGCGGGGAGATCTCCGAGTTGTAAGATCGTGCGATGTGGAGCATCCAAGACACACGAGTCTGAAAACACTTGCTTCCCGTGGGCACAACTCTGATGTATCATGTCCGGCCCACAACCGCTGAGATTATGCACAAGATGTGACAACACACCACACCCACGGCGCTAGTCACTTCCGCGATCGCGGCGGCTTTCGACCAACAGACGCTGCTGCGCGTGCTGCAAGTGGCGGCAGATCAGAGCCAGGCCTGGTCCAAACACAGTGTGCGGAACGGCGGCGGCGAACCGGTGAAACGCTTGCCTCCCCAAGTCGACTCGGGCATCAGCACGCCCTTTGCTAGCCGGTCAAGCTTGAGGCCAAGAATTATCCGTACATGGTTGCTAAATTAAGTAACCAACTAGCTGCCCGATTAGCTCCCCGCCAATCTGCCTGTGGCGGCCGGCGTGGGACCGCCTTGGCCCCGGGCAGGCACCGAGCCTGGCCGTGGTAGCGGTCATGAGGCTCGTGGAGCTCAACGCTGCCGAGGTCCGACGGAACGCGAGGATCACCGGCCTCGTCCCCGCTAGTGGCCCGTGCGCAGGTTGGCGGACTGACAGTTCGGCCGCCGGCGAACTCGGCAAGGTCGGCATTGACATTAGCTCCAGCTGGGTGCCGCTCAACAACCTCGAGATGGCCGCTCCCGGAAGCTGCCTCTGCACGCCACACTGCATTGCCACCCCGCTTTCGTGGCGCTGGTTGCCGTGGCGGGCTGCACTGTCGTGTAAGCCTGAAAACGGGAGAGGTTGTAAAGGCGATGTTAGAATCACACCAAGATAGAGTTGGGAAACGGTATATTAAAGAAACTGCGTGGGTACGGAGCCTACCGGCGTATTTGACGCGCTCCTGCGCCCAGTCCTGGTTCCACCGCGAGATGTTGTACTGCGAGTGCTGGAAGTATGTGAGCTCGTCGCGCATGCACTCGCGCACAAACACGGAGCGGTTGTGCTGCGTCACGATCGACTCTTTGTCCTGTTGGGGGATTGTTCATGTCAGTAAGCAAGGCCTGGAGGAGGGAGGGGGGGGGGGGGGGGGGTCGGCGGGTGGGAGGAGGTGGGAAATAGAAAAATAGGGTGTAAGAAAAAGGTGGTGCAAAATAGGGAAACAAAACAACAACAGAAAACAAAACGGAGAAATGAGAAAAGGGGTGAAAGGGGGAAAAACAAACAAAAAAAAAATAGAAACACCCACCTTAATAATAGCCTCAACAACCTTCTCAACCTCCCCCGGCTTCACCACCCCCTCGGGCTTCGCCCTCAACCCCGCCAGCTTGCCCTCATTCTGCTGAATCCGCCTCTCCAAAAACGGTATATTATCCCGATCCAGCCTCTCCCGCCTCTCAAACAGCTCCCTCAGACTCACCAGCCCATCCCTCTGCCTCTTCAGATCCTCCAGCACCCCCTGGTCCCACGCGCGCGCCTCGTCCTCCATCAGCCCCTGCGCGTTCCGCAGGTGCCTGCTCATCGCCTGCAATCCATCATTCAGCAGGGGGACATCATCCGGCGACCCCCTCGGTGCGCTTGACCAGCCGGTCGGTGAGGCTGGCGACGGTGATGTAGAGCTCCGCGCTGCGCTTGACGCCGGAGCGGGTGCGGGCGAAGAGCTCTTCCAACGGGGCGGGGGGGAGCGAGTCCTCGAGGCCGGGGGGCAAGGAGCGGCCGGTGAACTCGTCTTGGACCGAAATGGTGGCTTGTTTGCGCCAGACGGCGAGTTCCTGGCCGAGGTTAGCTTAACGCTGTTGAAGCTGCAGCTCGGAGGGTGAACTCACAGTAGGGACGGTCAGGAACATGATGACCAGCTGCTCCTGGCTGAGCACCGGGTGGCGCACGAGCGCGTTGAGAAAGCGCGCAAGCCCGCGGCGCCGTTTCTCTATAAACGCGCCGTCGTTGGACAGGTGGTTTCCGTTGACTGTGGGACAGTCTGTCAGCCTCTCTCAAACCCTCACACCCATTCATCCGTCCCTCCATCCACCCTCTTCAACTCCAACAAACCAGGAAAAGGCTTACCGGCAACCCTCTTCGGCGGCAACAGCGGCAACACCCGAAACGGATACCTACCTCTTATGCAAGCAATCCAGCAGCCACACAAACTCGCTGTACCGCCTCACCACTTTACTCCCCTTCCTCGAGCTCACCACCCAAAATGAAGAGTCGCATCCCTAAATTTTGTAAAGTATCCCTCGACGCGATAATCAAGATGGCGCTCGCCACCCGCAAGACATGCGCACATTGGTTTCTCATCATCAAATCGGACAATACCCTCATCCAGTGGATGTGCAATGGTTGCTATGCGGGTCCATTCTGGTGTATTTGGGAATGCCAATGGTGCAAGTCGCATGCCTGCAGGACTTGCGTAGACATGTGGGGACGGAGATATTGACGTCGAGCGGCCCCATGGCGCTAGTCGGGGTCATGTCTACCGGGTCGGGATTGCCTGAGGTTGAAGCGCCGGCCGCCGTCATGACCGCGAAGGCCGCACGGCCGAACCGTGGTGTGAGCCGGCTGAATGCCGGGCCGACCATGCGGAACCGTTGGGAGACAGGAAGCGGGGCCGTAGAGCTAAATTTATTGGCCAGGCGCTCCGCAGCCCAACAAAACCACAAATTAGGCACCAAAGAGCATCTTCAGACGTCATCCGTCACTTTACTTTCCATGGCTACAGGGACAGGCAACATGGCGACGTTAAAATACCGGTTCATTCCTCTCTCCTATATGCAGGACGTGGCAGAACAACTGGCAATCGAAACACCAGTGCAGATGCCGGGATTGACGCACATCTACCGCTACCCTCTTCGCGAACTATCCGAGGAGGTCCGCCAACTTGTCTTGACGGAGGTGGTAAGCAAATCGCCAACTCGTGCAACAACTACTCGCTTACAGATTTGCAAGGCCAATGACATCAAGAATTGGGCAAAGGCAGAAGAGAAGATCATCACAGATCTTGAAGATCCGCAGAGAAGACCACGATTCCTTCGGCTCAACGCGAACACAGACAACCGCCCCCGTGTCCTATGGACAGACAAGGGCTATACCAGTCTTCTGGTGCCATTTTTCGACCGCACAACACAAGTTTCAATTCGTGCTCAGGGCGGCGACGAGGAGGCCCGAATCGATTGGGAACGCGGGTTCATCCTCCATCTCGGTGGGGAAATGGGCATTCGGCCGTTGACAGGGGATATCATTGTCCACCTCAACCTATTTCAGCTTGCGGAGACGCGGGAAACAATAGTGGATGACACGGGAATTTCGCGTGCGAGCGAAAGGCAATAAGCGACGTAGGAATGTTGTCTATGCTACTCTTCCGGTAATTCCAGAACCTGAGTCATGAAGATATTCCATAATTCCGACTGATGAGAAGAGTCTTCTGCCGCATCATCCGTTACCTCCAAGACCATACCAAACGGGTCGCCACTCCCGGTGTTCAGATGGGGAGAAGCCAGATCAATCATCAAACCAATTTCATGTGGCGAAAGGCCGACAGGCGCAGTTCCTGCCTGGGCCCTTTCACACGATTCATTCGGGAGGGAGGCATCGGGGTAGCCCTGACCATCGAACATGCCCGGTACGCCCCCAGCACGGGATTCGTTTGGCGGCGAGCCGCGGTTGCTTGAGGTCCGTTCCGTAGGTCCGAGGGATGGAACCGCCGTAAAAGGCCCCTCTGCACGGCCCCATCCGGCCACTTCGGCAAGCATGTTGAGGGGTGCCCCTTCTGAAGCTGCTGAAACCCCGCCCTGCGTACTTTGGCAGAGTTCGCTCGCCGCGCCTGCGCCTGCCTTTGGTTGTTTGGCTGCACGTATTGACATTGCTGGTAGGTCGTGGCCGTTGGGAGACTGGAAGGATGTCGTCCGAGGGGAATGGCCCTGGTCAGTTGCCTGGGTGGCTTCCTCCTGAATGGCTCGTACCCAGCAGTTGGAAGCGAGTGAGACCTCCAAAGCGGCATCGAACCCGCCACTCAGGAGTCTGCTTTTGCAAGCAGCGACCTCTGAACCCATATCCAAGTGCGCGAGGTTCGGGAGCCCAACGGCTTTGCACACGATCTCGTAGCTACGCAAAAGGGGTTAGCAAAGGGGCAAAGAGACAGCGACTCGTCCGTCTCAGCGTGACATACTCGCGACCCCGAAGCCAAGCGACGACCACGGCGGGGTTGGGAACAGCGGGGCTCTCTGGGAATTTGACACTCGACAATGCCTCGAAGACAAGCTCGATGAACCTTAGCCGCTGTGACTGGTTATACCGTGAGATCCTGGTCAGACGAATGTTTTTCTCTACCCTGAGTCAGTAGCTGTCCGCTAGGAGCCAGAGTCAAATGTCTCTCACCTGCTAAAAACTGGTAAAACACCAGAGCGCGTTGCCGCTTTTTGGTCCAGAGGCAGTTCGCGATCCCGTTGAGAATGAGGCATGCGTGCCTTTCACGCCGTACCCGTCCTTCCTTTGTCGAATCACCCGTCTCCAAAAAGCGCACGTTTTGTGACACTCGGAGAAGTTGAACGCACAAACCACAGAACCACAGTTTTCACACAGCTTGCTTGCTCTCCGAGGCGACTCGCCTTCTCTCGGCCTGGATTATCCCTTCAAGCCTTTGGCCCTCGTCGCGGTCTTTGTCCTGCTGTTGGTATTTGACGAGGGAATCGATCAAGCTTGTCGTTGAAAATCCAACATCTCTACAGCTGTTTTCTCCGTCGCCGCTGTGGCCCTCATCGCGGTCTTTGTCCTGCTATTGGTATTCGACGAGGGAATCGATCAAGCTTGTCGTTGGAAATCCAACATCTGTACAGCTGTTTTCTCCGTCGCCGCTGTCCTCTTCTCCATCGCTGCCGTCCTCTTCTCCATTGCTGCCGTTTCAAACTAGAGACAGCGCTCTCTTTGCAAGGCATGCCCCCGGTAGTTTCCCGAGACCGGCTGCTACAGATTAGCTACGAAGAGGAATAATGGTTGCAAACTCACCCCAAGCAAACCCACTGTCCAGAGCGCAATCCAGAGCGCAAGGTATCGTTGAGCAACGCAAGTATATAATTTTCCTCATCTTCCTCTGAAATTCCGTCGTTGCAGCAAGGCCAAGATTGAATATAACATCCGTACAAGGCTCCTTCCAGCGCTAGTTGTACAGTCGGTACAGTCAGTGGCACAGCTGGTGGAGGCATTGTAAACAAGCAAATGTCGACGGTGCTGAAGTGCTTCTGAAACGACACGATGAAGCGTTGATGAACGTAGTTGTTCTCGCCCTCGATGGGTTTCAATAGGCTGGGGCGCTGCCGTCCTCTCAATGCAAACGTATGCGCCATGTTCCGCGGCGAGATCCACGGCGAGTGCGGGTTGTCTGGTGTTGAGTGGATGCGTTGAGTGGATGCGTTGAGTGGATGCGTTGTGTGGATGCGTTGAGTGGGTGCGTTGTGGATGCGAGGACCCATTTTTTTTTGTCACCTTTTGAAAAGGTGACAAAAAAAAAAGGGTCTCGTCGAGTTGGATGCCAGCGCCAGTGGAGCTGCATGCCCCCACACACCCTGCAGCCACGTCGGTTGCCTTGGCATCGTCTGCATGGATTCGGGTGCATCCACGGGGCTGGGCTGATGGATGCTCCACTGCTTCGAGTAGACGATTACAAGGGTTCTTTCACCATATCAAGTCAATTTGCTTGTTTCCCACGGTCCCTCCCATCCCCCCTGCCGAGATTGTTTTGAATGGTCCTTTGGCGATTTGCGTCTTTAAGTCGATCGAGGATCATCCCGTGCTGCCCGAGACAAAAAAACACAGCCACTGACGATGCAGTCCACCACGCGGCCAAGCAGTTCATGATTCGATTCGATGTATTTATGTCTGCCAGGCCCTGCACACGGGGCGCAAGCTACACTTCCGCAAGGCGTCTGCAGATACCCTGGATCCCCGACAGCGACGTCGGTTGCCTCGTTGCCTTCTTTTCGTCCCCAGACGGGGAGCCTCAACCTTGCCCTGCCTGCCTTGGTTGCCTCGTTGCATCGCCTGCACTTGTGTCATTCGTTCATCAGATGCAGGGCGAGGTTGCCCCCTAACCATTCCATGCAGGAACCAGCTGAGCTTGGGCGGCCGTCCGCGGCCGTCATTGCTGCAGTTGTCTCTTCTCCGGTGCTGGCTCTGATCAGTATCGTAGGTTTCTGTGTTAGGAGATACCGCCTCGACCCCCATGGCGGTATTTTTGCCGTGGCCGCGAGGTTCATCCCGAGAATCAGGCCCACCGACGGCGGTGAAGCTGCCCACGACGCTAGCACCTTGAGGCAGAACCAAACTATCTTCTTCACCAACGCTGGGTGGTTCGACTTTCTCTGGGCCAGCCAAACCTTCGTGCTCATCGCCAGCATCGTCCTGGCCGGGATGGGGAGGAGCCATGCCCTTGCCCTTGGGATTCATCAGACTCTATCGCAGGTGAGCAAACACGCAGCGAGTGAGGTTACTGTTCT
The DNA here is from genome assembly GCA_033296695.1 of Staphylotrichum tortipilum. Taxonomy (NCBI): domain Eukaryota; kingdom Fungi; phylum Ascomycota; class Sordariomycetes; order Sordariales; family Chaetomiaceae; genus Staphylotrichum; species Staphylotrichum tortipilum. The sequence continues at coordinate 12,274 of MU856015.1, forward strand.
GACAGTTCCAGCGCTTGCACTGGGTTCAGATAGCAGAGGGGCGAATTTGGCTAGGGCTCGCTGCTGCTTGCAGTATCCTAGCGCTTGGACTCCTTATTGGGAGCGTCTTCCTGGCCCAGCACGGTTGGTTGCTTGTTGGTATGGTTGTTCCACTGGTCATCGTCTCACTCGGTCATGTATGCTCATGTGTCGCGTGTGTCGTTGTACTTTGCAAGGCGTGGAAGAAAATGGGGGGGCGATCGAGATGGTTGTTTGGCGGGATTCTGGTGATCTCTGTTTTGTCAGTGGGTGGTTGTATGGCTGTGGCTGTGGCTACGCTTGGTTTGGTTGCGCTACAAGAGGACTATGACGGCTTTCTGGCAGTAAGTGTTGACTGCCCAGCTGCGGGGGTGAAGCTAATTGCGTTACGCAGACTCTGTACTTCACGGGTGTGCCAGAGGTGTTGGCCTGGTTCGTGTTGGCCTGGTTCGTTGATGCGCTCGGGAACCGCCGGTCCGGTCTACTAGGCGCAGATGGTAACAGCTCGGAGGACGGGCTCGACTTCCAATACCACGGGCCCTCCAGCTCTACTGCGAACCTCATGGACGTGAGCTCGTGGGCGGACAGCGGGCAGCCCCGGAAAAGCGGCGTGGGCCAGCCAAACAGGCGCGGTGGCGATTAGTGGGCGGGGATTGCGGGTTGTAGGTGCGAGGCACCGGAGAGGGACCAAAAAGGGTCCCCGGGCCGCCGAGCACAGGACGGTCCGCGATGTATGGCTGTACACACGGATGCGATATAATAATTCTTACCACGGGGGAGGGGGAACGCCCTTGAAATGCGGCGTCATGCGGCGTCGGGTCAGACGGGGCCGGGATAGCGAACCGGGTGGGTCCGAGGCGGTCGGACACGGTCAGCGGTGCGATGCACGGCGTGCGCGTGGGGGCAGACTGCAAGGGCGGGGTGCTACAGGCGATGCTTGCCGACGACCATTCTTTCTGTCGGTAGAATTGTATGCTAGAGCTTTTAATGACATGTTGCTCCTGATGATGGCCGATTCACACCCGGGCTTTGCGGGTGCTCGGGCGTTGGTGATTTCGCCATGTCAAAGCCGCCGGCCCCGGCAAGCCCACCCCGGCAAGCCCACCCCAAACGGGATTGCCATGTTGTGGCGGGATCCACACACGCTGGGGACTCGACAGCCTTCGCAAATGCAAGGCGTGTGGGATATATCGTCTGCCGGATCAGCGCCTCTCACTGCGGTGGGATCTTTTAAAACGCCCCTGCCCTCCCTTCTCTCCAGTAAATTTTTGTTTCCTGTCTGTCACGAATTTCGAGCCGCTTCACTTCATCATTCTGAGCACGAGCGCCCGACGCCACCAAGGACCAGCAGTTCGGTCAACTTCACCCAGCTCATCCTGCGTTGTTCCTCCACCCCGCGCACTCGCGTTCGGGATGACGCGCAAGGTACACCAAGGCGAGCGTTGCGCAAAACCCTGCGATGAATGCAAGAGGCGAAAAACAAAGGTTGGTTATTTTTTTCCCTATTCTCTTGTATAGAATGTTCAACGACATTAATATGCCCCGTTTAGTGCGATGGTTTGAAACCTTGCGCAAGGTGTTTGAGCAGCCAGCTTCAGTGTACGTACGTAGCGGCATCATACCGCCCGCCTTCGCTCAAAGGGCAGCGCTGGGCATCACGCCGCCCGCCTTCTTCGCTCAGGGAGTCGTGCGATAGGTGCCATCAAATGAAAACTCGCTGTGAACAGCAGGATGGCGCTTGTGTACGGTGCAAAACGGCAGGGACAGACTGCACCAAAAGCGGTAAGGTTCCCGCGTTTAGCACAGCGCTGCCGTCAGATCAGATATCTATCAATCAAATCAGATACAAACAGTCAGA
>MU856017.1:0-14035 GCA_033296695.1 Staphylotrichum tortipilum
CCCCCCCCCCCCCCCCGAGAAACCAAGTCCCCGTCGCCCGCGGCCCACTGACACCAGACTCCATGCGTCTGACCCAGAGGAGGTACCTACTTAGGTAGGTACGCCAGACAACCTCGGGGCAACACAACCTATGCAGCACAGCACAGCATAGGCACCCACTTTATCGCTGAAAGTCTGAATCACAACGTCACCACCACCTCCCCCCCTTTCCACCGCCCCTTTTCCGGCCGCTTTTCTGGCCCCTTCGATCTCTGGGCACCATGCAGGCAGCCTTAGGCCGGCCACTGGCTCCGAGGCTGTGTGGTGTAAACCCCCCAGTAACACCGCCAGTAAGCCGCCAGATGTGCCGCCACTGCTCTCTTGACGTTGACTTACCATGAGTATCGGCTTGCTGTTGAGATGGACTTGCCCTGGACATTGACTTGCCCTGGACATTGACTTGCCCTGGACATTGGCTAGACTGTCATCAGTGCTGGTTTGCTATTGACATTGGCCTGCCGTCGAAATTGACGGTGACCTGTCGTCAACATTGGCGTCTGGCAACCCAGGCTTTGGAAACGACATCAACTGCAAACCGCACAGCAAGCAAAGCACATCATCACAAGCACCCGTTTCTAATTTGAACCCCCTCCAGTCTCTACCCTGTAAACGCCCACCATGCTAACAATAAGCTAAACATCTCCCTCTATGTACATGATGTCCGTCTAGCACTGGCAGCCAGCGTGCCCCCTTTCTCGTGGTCATCATCACAGACATCCTCTCAGTCGTCGTCCGACCCGTCGCTCGAATCATCCGGGTCATCGGCGCTGCAGTCGTCCTCGCAGTCGTCGTTGGATCCATCGCTAGAGTCCTCCGGGTCGTCCTCGGTGCAGTCATCCTCGCAGTCGTCATTCGATCCGTCGCTCGAGTCGTGGTCGCCGCCGGAGCCGCTTCCGCTGCAAGAATCACCGCCATCGGAGTGGCCGACGTCGGAATGACCGCCGCTGCAGCCGTTGTCCTGGCAAGACTGGACACGGCAGGCCTCGTGCCGGTGGCCGTCAGCCTCACCAATGTGGCCGTCATGGCCGCCGTGATCGTCGTGGTTGTCGCGGGTGTCATGGTGGTCGTCGTGATGGCTGTCATGGTCGTCGTGATGGCTGTCATGGTCGTCGTGATGGCCGTCATGATCGTCGTGGTCACTGTGGTGGCCATCATGGTCGTCGTGGTCGCTGTGGTGGCCATCATGGGCGTCGTGGTTGTCATGGTCGTCATGGTGGCTGTCATGACCTTCGTGATCGTCGTGGCCGTCGTGACCACCGTGACCGCTGCCAGCGCAGACACCAAAGCTACAGTCGTGGGTATCCTGTTGCCTGTGGCCAGAAGAGGGTGAGGAACCGTGGCAACTCCTGTGGGGAGCCTCCTTGTGACCGCAGGAAGAGGAGCCGTGGCCGCTCTTGTGAGGAACCTCCTTGTGACCCTTGGTGCAGGCGAGATGGGGAAGCGGGACCAGGGGCTCGCAGTGCGACCAACCAGGAGGGTGGAATGGCTGCGCCGGGAAGGTGTGGTTGAGGCTGTCCAGGCCGGGAGGAGCATTGAGTTGAGGACCGGGAGCAGGATTCCCGGCAGGCTTCCCGGCTTCGCCCTTGCCCTTGCCCTTCCCAAAGCCTCCAAAACCGCCAAAGCCGCCGAAGCCTGGAAAGCCACCGCCGCCAAAGAAACCTTTCCCGGCCGATGGTTCCTTGCCTCCACCATCACCGCCGCCGCCATGGCCTCCGTCATGGCCGTGGTGGTGCTTGTCCGGGATGGTCACATCGTGGGAGACGTGGTGATACTTTTCCATGACCCAGCAAGAGTACAATTTCTTGGTGTTGTAGTGTCCGTCGAAGCGAGTGTGATCGAGGTTCTCGGTATGCCCGTGATGGCCCTTCTTCTTCTTGTCCTTGTGGCCGTGGTCGTCGTGGTCGTCGTGATCATCGTGATCATCGTGGCCTTGCTTGCCGCCATTCAGTCCATGTGTCGAGTGGCCTCCCCATGAGTGAAGAAAGTCGATGGAATGGCCATCCTTGATCTAAAAGGGAGGGGGGGGGCATCGTTAGTTAAAACGTCCGGCGGCATGGGCAAGAGAAGCAAACCTACAATGAGCGTGGCCAGATCGCCCACTTTCGCGGGCCCGTGCTTGATGCCCAACTCCTTGGACTTGGACAAGTGGGCCGGACTCTTGAAGCTCGCCGACAGGGGCCACTCCATCTTGGTGGGCAGGGACAAGGGGTCAATATGACTGTGGCCTTGGTAGTCCCAGGAGTGGTGGCCGGCCACCGTCTTGTCGGGACTCCACTTGACCTCGACCCTGCAGTTGACGAGGTGGTGGCTCGGGGCCAGGACTGGCAGGATGGTTGCGAGATGAGCCGACGTGTTGGGGCAGTCGTCCGTGATGACGTAGTTCCAGAGGAATGACCACGTGTAAGTGTGCATAGTGCGCGAGATCTCGAGACCCTTGTGGTGGCCGTGACCGTGACCGTGGCCGTGACCGTGACCGTGACCGTGACCATGGCCGTGGCCGTGGTCGGGCTCGTGAACGTCCGACTGCTCGATCTCAATGAGACAGGTGACACGGTTCGAGCCGAAGGCCGTTTTGGGGCATGACCCCCCGGCGAGGACGACCGCGGGGCCGGTGAGGGCGGCGGCAAGGCCGACCGTGGTGAGGGCCGCCTTCATGGTGCTCGTTGATGGTCTGATCGATGATGGGGAAGCCGATGAATCAGAAGAGCAAGTGGATAAAGCAAGGCAGGGCGGTGGCGGTAAGCACTGTCAGCCAAAAATGGGATATGCCGTTCTGGATCTGAGGATGGACGGATGGATGGTTGGGGGTGAAGGGGAGAGGGAGAGGAGATGGGAGAGCGGGCGAGAAAGATTCTGGGCTTAAAGACCACTCGACACCCACCAGACAACACTTTCCATCCTTCCAATTCCATCTTGCTCTGTCGAGAAAGTTGGAAGCGACGGGGTGGGCTGCAAAATGGCAACCGTCGGGGTCTTCTCAAGAGAAAGAGCATCGAGGGGGTTGGAGGAGGGGGACGGGGGGAGATGCTGGGGGTGCTCTTGGGCAGGGGGTTGCCCTCTTTGGCGACGCACTGGGTGACGGCACTGGACATGGCTGCCATTCCTTTCGACTATGAGGCGGTCGGTCTCTGTTGACAAATTCCCGGATTTTCTGTGTGGCTTGGCAATATCAACCCGCCATGGGCAGGCAGGCGCGAGGGGCACCGAGGGGGATGGGTGCGGCAGTGGTTCTCAGTACTCAAGCAGCACCCTGAACAGAGACGAGTGAGGCGGTTTCCCAATGGGGAGGGGAGGGGGGTTGAGATTCTTGGACAACCAGAACAGACTCAACGTTCCACCATCCCCTTTGGCCGCGCTGTTGCAACCCGACTGTCCCTTCTCCTCCTTTCTGGTGTTTGGCAAGTGGTGGCCAAACTGTCGTGTCCCACACAGTCCACGACCCCCTTCGGCTCCAACTTGACCCTCTGCCCTGCCAGCCCCCCATGACAGCACGAGGGGAAGCGAGTGCCAACACCCAAATGCAAGAAGAGTCGATCGGCAAAAAAGCAGGGTAGGGGTTTGCAGTCGTCACGGCATTTCTAGTTGGAAATAACGGGCAGTGCTTCCTTCGGTCTCATCTGATGAGCGCAGGTGGACATTCTCTCGCCCCCTTCCTGATTCCCCGTTCCGACCGATCCCTTTCACAACCTTAAACCAGACACACAGATTCACGAAACAGAACCACACTTCCCCCCCTCTCCCCCAAACTCAAACCACACTCCCCCTCCTCTCCCTCTCCCTCACAAAATACCAGGCATCCAGTATCCTGTCCTCGTCCGTGCTCGTGCGCTGCACAAACGTGGCATACAGCTTCCAGCCATACCCCTCCATGGTCTCGAGCAGCCTCATGAGCATGACACGCATCTTGACGCTCGCCTCGCCACGCGACCGCCACGGCTTGCCCTTGAGCACAAACTCGAACGAGTCGTGGCTCCAGTCGCCCTTGTCAAAGTAGTCGAGCCCCTGCAGCGTCTTTTTCACGCCCGCGATGAGCACGCCCAGGTGGTCGTGGTCATGGTCGTAGTCGTGGTCGGTGTCGGTCTGGTCCTCAGGATCGGCATCCTGCTCCCTCCTAACCCCCTCGGCATCATACACCACCCGCAACTTATCACTCCCCATGGGCGCCAGGCCAAGCCACTCCACCGCCAATCCCCCCACCTCTTCGGGATGGTACCGAAACACCAACGTATCCTTGGCGGTATACCTCCTACTACACAGCAACGACGCCGTCAGCCTCCATCCGCGGGCGTGCAGAAACGCCAGCACGTCGCGCAGCAGGCGGATGCCGCCGACGTACTCGCCGCTGTGGCGGTAGCCGAAGGGGCTGCCCTTGAGGCGGAACTCGTCGGCGCTGGCGAAGCGGACGCGCGGCCCCTCGAGCCCCGGCGGCCAGCGGGTTTGTAGGAAAGGCTCGAGGATGGCGGGGATGGAGTCGGGGAAGGAGAGCAGGCGGAGGATGTTGGATTTGTGGAAGGAGAGGGTTGCGTAGGAGCTAGTGGTGGTGGTGGTGGTGGTGGTTCGGGTGCGTGTCCCGGCGCTGCTGGGGTTGGGGCTGCTAGTCGTCGTGTTGGTGGTGGTGGGGGATACGGGGGACATGGGGGCTGTGGGGGGGGAGGAGGTTGGCGAGGATATGGTTGTGGTTGTGGTGTCGTGTTGGGTGAGGGGTTGAGGTGAGTGAGATGGACAATGATGAGTGAGACTACAGCATCGATGCGAACCTGAGAGAGAGGCTTTCCCTGGCTTTAACGGATGAGCAGGTTCATCCTGGCAAGTCATGTGGTCCAACATCCTGCCGCAGGGCATGCCAGTGAGGGGATTGCTATCAGCCCTCGAAAATGCAGGGCTTCACAATGCGACTCTGTCCCATTGGCGAACCCTGCGCCGCCGTCGTCAGCCATGGCCGGCGTTGCCCGCGCTGTGCATGTTCTGCTGGGTCGGTCACTGATCAGGCGATGGCGGGCTGTGGTGGGCTGTGAGCGGAAACGCTCACATGGTTGGCTCTTGGAGGAGTTGTGGCGTGCGCGGGGCCCGTATTTCGCTCTAGCGCCCCATTGGCTGCAGCCCTGGGGAACGAGGGACCCGCTCGATAAGCTTCGGGCGATTGAGACCAGGCCCACTTATTTTTTCCCTGCTTCGTTGCTTCGTTGGCATGGCCCGAGCTTCGTTCCCCAGGGCAACCAGGTGTTGGCCTTGGCGTCGGGCTGTGGTGGGCTGCAGCATGGCAGCCCTCTCCCACACCTCCCTCCTTCCCGACCTGCAAACACGGGAAACAATGCTCCCACGGGTCTGGGACGTCGCCTGCTGATGCTGTTGCTTCGCCGCGGGTGCACCATGACTGTGTCACCGCAGCCCACCGCCCATCCTGTGTTTTGACGCCCCCCTCTCTCGGACCGACGACGACGACGACCATTACACAAGACCACACGGCCCGACCAAGTCAGCGACGAGCAGCAGGGCGAGACAGGGCCACCACTGCACCAATAATACGGAAAGCCTGCATCCTGCCCCGCCATTCCTCGTTCCCGTCGGCCACCTCCCCTTTGGCAGGAAACCTGGTGTCTGCTATACTCCCGGGTCCCGCTCTCGACGCATTCCAGCTGCATTGCCTGTCCTACGCACCTCTCAACCTCTCAATCTCCTCTCTCGACTGGCTCTGGCTCACCTGACAGGCAAGCCCCAACCGCCACCGCCCGCCTCGGGCCACCACGCCGCGCACCGCCGCCATGGCGCCGGCAGACAACATGTCCCCGCCGGGGTCGAGCTCGTACTCGTCCGACACGCTCAACGTCGGCGACGGCACCTGGGACTTTACCAAGAACACATTCCTTCTGCCCAACCTCGTGGGGCTGAACTTTGAGACTATGCGGTACAATGGTATGTGGCGGCGGCGGAAGACAAGACAAGACAGACAGCCAGAGAGGCATCGCTAACCATTAACCCTTCCCCGCAGGCATGGCCAACCGCTTCGCCACCATGCCGGACTACCACAAGCTGATCCTCGGCCACGGCGTGCTCGCCGCCATGACATTCCTCTTCATCATCCCCTTCGCCGTGCTGTTCGCCCGCTACTACACCCGCCAGCCCGGGAGCGCCCTCCGCTACCACGCCTACTTGCAGATACTCGCCGTCGGCCTCACCACCGTCGTCTTCATCCTCGGCTTCTTCGCCGTCGGCCCGCCCCGCAACCTGACCAACCCACACCACGGCATCGGCGTCGCCATCTACGTGCTCATCCTGCTGCAGGCGATCGGCGGCCGCATGGTCAAGAAGCTGGCCGGCCGCCGCTCGTTCCGCCTGCACGTCCACCGCTGGTCTGGCCGCATGCTTGCCCTGCTGGGCATCGTGCAGATCCCGCTCGGTCTGACGCTCTACGGCTCGCCCAAGTACCTCTTCATCCTGTACGCCCTGTGGATGGCGTTCCTGCTGTTCCTCTACTTCGTCCTGGACTACCGCGACTCTGGGCGCCGCGAACACGGCGGGGGTCATGGCTACAGGGACGAGAGCAGCAGGGTGACGTCCAAGTCGGGCGGCAAGATGAAGTGGCTGGCCCCGCTGGCCGCCGGCGCCGGCGCGCTGGCGCTGCTCCGCGGCCGCAAGAAGCACAAGGATGCCGAGCGCGGCATGAGCCGCAGCCCGAGCCCCTTGGACCGCGTGCATCGCGCCCGCGAGCCCACCGTCATCTCGTCGCGGCGCGACTCGCGGCGGGAGTCGGACAGCTACTACGACGAGAAACGACCAGAACAACGCCACGCGAGCGGCGGCGGCTTCATGAATAAGCTTTTTGCAGCCGGGGCCGGGCTCGGCGCGGGCGCGCTGGTCTCCAAGATGATGAGCCGCGGCGAGAAGCGCCACGACGACCAGTACTCGGCGGTTGCGACCGATACGCCCAGCCGCCCGCGCAGGCACCCGCCTCCAAGGAGCGAGTTCACCGAGAGCGAGTACACCGAGTACACTGAAGATGTTCGGCGGAACCCGAGCCGCCGCGATGCCGAGTCCTCGGTCCTCCCGCCACCGCGTCCGCCCCCGGCCACTGATAGGCCGCCCCGGCCCATGACGCCGAGGCGCTCGCACCGCGGCGGCACGTCGAGGATGGAAAGCGCGGTGGATGCCTCGGATTACTCGTCGTATGTCAGCCCGTCGCGGCGGACCCCTGAACGTCGGAAGAGCGGGGGAGGCCTCGGCGCCAAGGGGTGGCTTGCTGGGATGGGGCTGGGTTTCCTTGCGGGTAAGGGGAAGGAGAAGCACGACCAGAAGGAGCAGGAGCGGCTGCGGGACGAGGAGGACAGGCGTCGGGAGGAAGACAGGCGTCGGGAGGAAGACAGGCGTCGGGAGGAGGAGGAGCAGCGTCGCTCGGGCCGCCGGTCGTCGCGGTACACGGGCGACGGCCATCCCAGCCCGTCGAGGCGGGAGTCGAAGCGGCAGTCGTACCGCCCGCCGGCCACCACCGTGACCATGACCGAGACGTCCATCCTGTCGGGCGACTCGTCGATCGAGCCGCGCGGCAACACCCCCTACGACCCCGCGCCGCCGGGCTTCCGCCCGCCCCCGGCAGCGGCGGCGGCCCCGGCGCCCGCCGCACCCCCCGTGCCCGTGCCCGTGCCCATGCCCGCGCCGCCTTCCGTCCAATCCGCGGCTCCATCCCCCTTCCCACCAGGCACCGCCTCAGGCCCGCACTCGCGGTACGACCTCTCCGAGCCGATAACGATGCCGGCCATGCCCCCCGACCCGCGGGGCATCTTTGCGCGCTCCTCGGACGGCGGCAGCGACTCCCCGCATGAACCCCCCCTCAGCGTGCACCTGCGCTTCAACCAGGACCCGAACAAGCCCGTCGTGCTGCGGCGGCTGACGGAGGAGGAGGCGCGGCACGAGAAGCAGCGGCGCGCGGCCACGGTGCGCAGCGACTCGGTCAGCAGCCTCGACGGCGGCGCCAGCACACCCACGAACGCGACCACCACGCGGCGCTACAGGCGCGACTCGTCCAGCCAGCGGTACCGCGCGCGTGCTGAGGCGGCTGCGGAGCAGCGCGTCGAGAACCCGTCCCGTCCGCCGACGGCGTCGGCCGAGGCGGTGGACAACGAGCAGCTTGAACCGCTCTCCCCACCGCACCCGGCGTTTGCGCGGCGCGCTGGTGGCGGCGGCGCAGGCGGGAAGGACTCGGCGTATTACTCGGGGGGTGCCGGCGGGCCGTCGGGGACGGTGCCCGGCGCAGGGACGACCATGTCGACGCTGGATCAGCTGGTGAGCCCGGGGGGTAGTCAGGGGACGTTTACGAGCGGGCCGTTTACAGATGCGGCGGCTGCGGATAGGAGAAGGAGAAGGAGGCTGGAGAGGAGGGATGGGAGTCGCCAGGGGACGACGATTGCGGGGTCGGTTGATTAATCGGGGGGATGAGAGATGGGGGATGGGAGGGGGGGAGGTGTGGTTGATGGGGAGAGGAGGGGGGGGAGGTGGGGAGGTGAAAGGGGTGAGAGAGGGGGTTAGGAGGTATGAGAGAGGGGATTGAGAGGTGTTAGACGGAAGCAAGTGGTTCTTTTTGCATGGCGTTTGGGAAGATAGTCTCCGGTATTTGACGCTGTGAGAATGCGATGGGGTGTTATGTAACAACCAGCGGAGGCTGTGGGAGGGATGGATGTCTGCCATGACCGATGTGACGAGGAAGTTTGAAAACCTTAGCTGTTCAATGTCGAAGTTGCAATGATGTTTATGATTTATTTATTTTTTTGACGCCTTCCCACCACCACCCAGTATTTTCGTGACGCTGTCGCCCTGTGATGCTGTCTTGATACGGGCCGATGTGTTGGTGGCTTGGCGGCCGCTGGAATCTCTCCGCCTCGCCTTTGCACTCTTCCAAGAGCAGCCCTGGTTGCTCTCACCCCTACTCCGTACCTACCGAGGTATCTTTCAAGCAACCAACGAGATACTTGGGTTCAGAGCGCCCATTAAAGTGGTGTACACAGTGCCCGGAGAATTTACCTCGCTTTCATGATTGGAGGGGGGCTGGCCAAGGCAGAGCGGGCTTCCTGAATATCCCCTAATTATAAGGGCGGCCTCTCCCGGCCAGGTACTATTAGTGGTCAAGATGCAAGGCACAGTTGCCCTGCATGGTACCTGTGGCAGTGCTGCTCTTGGGTCAGGGGACTGCGCCTCATTCGAACCTGGCGTCGTGAGGAATATTTCGAACGCGCGTCCGGCATTTCTTCTTTTTGCTTCGTAACTTCGTTCCTCGTTCCTCGCGCCTCGCGGCTCTGCGAAGGGCGGGCTTCGCTCGTTGAGACTGACGGCTGGAATACCTATACTTCGTATCATTCGGCATTGCAAGCACGCTGCAACCTCGATCCATCCGTCCATGATGGAGGCCATCGGTGGTGGCGCCAGCGTGCTCGCCTTCATCACCGTTGCGATTCAATCTGCCAAGACCATCTCCGACCTCCTCTCTGGCATCAAAGATGCGCCCGACAATGTGCGGCGTACCGCTGAGACAGTTTCCATGTTGCAGTCTGCATTGGAGCAGCTCGCTAAGTGGCAGCAGGAGAGCGGGGCAGCTCTCCCTCAAGTCCTCGAGGGCCAGGTCAAGGCGTGTTCCAACAACCTCGAGGCTTATGCCTTCACCCTGGGCAAGCTCCAAGCTCTGGACACTGATGGCCGCGGTCGCCGAGCGTGGAAGCGGGCCAGAGCAGTGTTGGACGAGAAACAGCTGGACAAGATGATCGTGACGATGGCTGCCCATTCCTCCGCTCTGGGTCTCTCGCTGCAGCCTACCCAAATGTCAGACCCCAGTTTGTTCTGCTGTGTCTTTACGGTACTGACATGTCGCGCTTAGTGCCGCCCTCCGGGGCGGGAAGGAACAGATCTCTCAGCTCTTCCAGAATATCTCGGCACGCCTTCAGGACATCTCTCATCGATGGGACGTCGTCCAGGTGGGCATGAGCACCATTCACACCAGCCTCGCGGAAGCAGACGCACGGCGAGAGGAGCAGTGGTCCAACATTCGCACGACTCTGGACCAAACCACGGCTGCTTGCGATGCGACACGGACAAGCTCAGACGAGCAACTGCGATGTCTCCAAGCCCTCGCCGCTAGGTTGATACGAGTCGAAACAAAAGTGGACCAGCAAGACACTCAGAATCAATTCTCGCAGATCTGGGACACACTCCAATTGCTCTCTGGGTCTATTCAGAGCCAGCCCGACAACGGTAGGCCACCAAATTTCACATCCACCAGCCTCTCACTGACGTCCATGCTAGAATTGAAAACGAAAGCCCTCAAGGATGCCAAACTCCGTGGCTGTATCAACCGTCTCCTCAACCAAGCGGACCAAGACAATCGCACCGTGAGTGCCGACGATGTCGACAGCATCTTCGACGATCTGAAGTACGTCCTGGCAGCCGTCAATGATGAACGCGACGACTTGGTCAATGTCAAGAACCTGGAGCGGGCCCGCGGAGTGTTGTCCGCTGCTGAAATTCTGTCTATCAATGGAACGGGTGAGCCCCAAAGCCGCGATATTATGGGCCAGAGTCGCTTACGCTGACACTTACCACCACAGAACCAAGCAGCGGGTCAGGAGGCCACATCGTTCAGCAGGATCGGCGTCGAAAGGCGTACGAGATGGGAGCGGATGGAATCCTCACTGTCTCTACTGTCAAACGACGCCGACTCGCAGAAACCACCCACCAGCAGGACGCTGACACCATCGAGGACTGGACCATGAAAGCGACATATTTCCCTGGCAGCAGCCCCGGCCGCATGTTCAAAGCAACAGTCCCGCGGCAAATCAGACGGAATGGGGTTTTCTCCTCCATCCCGCAACTTCAAGTCAACTTGGTTCTTCCCAAAGACTCTTTGGTCTTCCAGCTTGTCCGACATGGACGGATGGCCGAGTTCGAGGCTCTACTCCGGGAAGGCAAGGCATCCCTGAGAGACCATGACGACCTGGGAAACTCGCTTCTGGCTGTAAGGTCCAATCCAATCATCCCGCCTGTCGGTCCACACTTTTTGAGGGCTAAGAACTAACTAATTGCATCAGACGGCCGCACATTATGGCCAGCCACAGATGTGTCGATTTCTTTTATCCAAGCATGCCGACGTTGACGTGTACATTTACGACGATGCCTTGGATAATCGTTGCCCCATTTTATCCCCCTATTGCAATCTGTTTGAGGCGAATGCGGAAAAATTAGAAAGGGCACAGCGATGCTGCAGACTTCTCCTCGAAGCTGGGGCAGACCCAATGGACGGTACAGAGTATGACGGCACTCCTTTTTTTCAAGTGTTTCGTGGGGGGGTCCTAGTAAGTCCATGGCAATCACATCACCTTTTTGTTTGGGGATGAGAGGCAGCGTAGGAAGAAGTATCACACTGACCATAACTGCTGACAGGAATCGATGAAATTGTACCTGCATTTGTGCAAAGGCGTCGCTGGCATTTCAACGAGGGATGCTTCTGGCTGGACCCCGTTCTTATGGGCGTGCTGGAAAGAAAGCAACATTTCGAAGTTCTCAAAACCGGTGTTTTCCTTCCTCCTTGATCAAGGCGCGGATCTCTCAGATTTGACCCCTGACGGGTCAAGTTGTCTGCATCTTTGCTTGAAGGGAGCATACAGCATTGACGGCAACGTCGAACCAGACGTAGAGGCGCTTATCTACCTTGTCGAGAAGGGGGCAAACGTTTGGGCCAGAGACCACGCCGGTCGATCTGTGTCTCATATCGTATATTCTCGACCCCACATTACCGACCGTGTAGGCAGCTATCGGCGTGATCTCTGGGACCTCGTTCTCACTGCCAACGACTACGATATTTTGGAAGTTCGCGGCAACTTTCGCCGAGTGGGTTGGTATCCAAGCGAGTACTATACAAGGGATCATTTCCGTCGGCTCTGGGCTGGCCGAGAAGACAAATGCCCCTATCCAGAGGACTTGGAAGACATCGAATCGGCAGACGCTCACGCCGAGAACTCCGACGCCGATGTCTCTGACGCCGATGTCTCTGACGCCGATGTCGCTGACGCCGATGGCTCTGACGCCGATGGCTCTGACGCCGATGTCTCTGACACGACGGAATCCAGCGACGATGACGAACGCGAGTGGTGTGAACGCTGCGGAACGGAGGATCAGATGGGATGCCCTCAGTGCCATTATTGCGGCTGGTCATTCCACTGCCGAGATCCGAAATGCGACTTTTGCAAACAATTCGAGGATGGTTCGATAATGGAGAGGGAAGCAAGCGCCGACCCAGAAGAGGAGGATCACGCGATGCCCGAGGAAGAGGCACCTTCCCCTGACACAACGGCGGAAGTGTCGCCCACGGCACCCCGAACCGACTCTCACCCGTTCATTCATTCGCCGGACCTTGATTCTGCTGCGATGGACACTCGGCGCTGGCCCGGGGAGATGCCCAGTCTGGACGACATGGAGACTCAGGGCGATGGGGCACATTCTTCGATTCCGATCATCGAGTTGGACGGTCGTTCGGCGGACGGCGCTGAGATGTCGAGGCAGGATTGGGTCAGGAAGTTGCCCGACTGGTTATGGTGACTCCCCAGATCGTCTAGGACGAGGGTTGGATCTCTTGTTATTTCCTCAGCATGGTTGGAGACGGGTTAGAAGAGAGTGACAAGCGGGGCTGATGATGCAGGCTAGTTGGAATAAGTTGCTGGGGGCTTCATGCTGGTTTATCGAGTGCGCTTCTGTTGTCATCAAAAGCTGCAGGTGGACAGTTCAGAGCTCGTCACAGTAAATTCGGGCCTGCAAGGGCTTTAGGCGTGTGTCGGGAGCCCACTCCGAAAAATAGGTAGGCATCAAGTGGCGTGTCTGTGATGCACAGGGGCCGTGCGCCTGCCGGCTGGGCGACGCCAGCAGCGGCAGCCAAGATGCTAGGGCTGCTGGGCGGCCCCGCGTTGCCCTGCAAGCCCCTGTCGCTGCACCCCGCCGCCAAGATGTCGACGCGACGCAGGCCATTGGAACGCCAACCGACCGCGACGCGACGGCCATCGCCATTTCAACATTCAACATTCACCCTCACCCAGCCAACCGACACTTCACCACCACATACACCCGCGCAGCAGCATAACCACGATAGATCATACCCTCGAGTGGAAGGGGAGAAAGAAGAGAGGGAGACGAGAAAAGAAGAGGCGAGACGCAATGTCGGCCGAGAACGACCCCGCGCCGCCGCGCGCGCAGCAAGACGGCGTCGACACCGAGATGGCCGATGCACCACAACCACCTCCCACAACCACCCAGCCCGTGGCCGCGCACAACCCACCCCTTCACCATTACCACCACAAGAACAAACCCCCCAACCATCCGACCAACCCCCCTCCGACGACCCCCAACAACAAGAAGACCAAGAAGATCAGCAAACCCAAGAAGAAGAAAAGGGGATAATACCAGGCCCGCGAGCAGCGCGCCTCCAAGCCCTCTTCGAGTCTGTCTCGAAACGGTCGCTGGATAAGATCTCAAAAGAGAACTTTGCCGCATGTTTTCCGACGGCTGCGGCAAAGGCGCCGGGGACGCTCGAGTTTGTGCAGAGGCAGATGGTGGAGAGGTTGGGGGGTTTGTGGAAGGTACGTCTTTTTTTTTCGTGTGATTTATGTGTGGTGGTGAAGAGGGGGTGGGTTGCTTGGAAGGGGGAGGGGGGAGGGGGGGAAGGGAGTGGTGGGTGGGTTGAGATGGTTTGGGGACGGAGCGCCGGCGAGATGGCGGGGGAAGAGACGGAAACGGGGGTTGGGGGAGAGGGAGTTTGTGGTGGGAGGATGGGCAGTTTGAGGGTGTTGCTGGAGGTTCGGAAGTGGGTTGTTAAGGGGAAGGAGGATTCAAATAGCGGTTGAAGGAGTTGGGCTGTGTTGGACAGAAGTGGAGAGGGAGAGCGATCAGGAGGATGTTACTCGCAATGGGAGCTGTTCAAGGAGGTTTCGAAACACACGCTGACACGCCTACAGAAAGAATTCGACTCCAT